>JAEPRC010000042.1:20859-108710 GCA_016758945.1 Mucor plumbeus
CGCTCTTAATTGTATCTCAGGAACTCAACACTAAATCATTATAAAAGGCAATACTTTTATATCTAAATAAACCTTATCTTGTTTTTATTGTACAGTTGAAGAACTGATTAATTACACATTCTCTTTTATTGTACTCTTTTTTAAATATATTATCGCAAATCCGATCTTATATAACATCCTCAAAAATGTGTAAAAAAAGAATATCCTCAATTTTGCTCCCCAAAAAGACGAGTATACCCTCCTTTCAAATTTTGGATTTGAAAAAAAAATTGACAAATATCTTGCTTACTCTACGAAAAATGTAGCTAAAAAGTTCGTCAATAGCTAGACCGATAGATAATTTTGCAACACGTTTTATTAAATATTTAAATCTGAAACATGTTTATAAAAAATGACGTGTATCTTCAAAAAACCTTCAAAATTTCAAGCACATTTTGCGCAGAATTTAATGTGAAACACTTGTTTAATTTTTGTTTAGTCAAATGCAGAATTTTAAGCTGTACAAAACTTATTTAGTACGATATCTGCCTATCTCAACTAATTTTACAGTTCAAGAGCCATTAGATATTTTTGTTTTTGGATCATTTTTGGATCAATTTGCCATCAACACACTAAGGAAAAAAATGCAAAAATAACAATTTTAAAATTTGCAGTTATTTATTTATTTACGTAAAATTATCATAAAGTTTTATTTTTTCAAAATAAACTTAATATAAAACAGTTTTTGCAGCGAATATCATAGTAGTTTTTTCAGAAAAGTTGCAGTTTATACATCATTTTACACCTTTTTTCTAGTAGTGACAAATTGATTTGGAACTCAGTTATAATAGGGTTTAAGCTGTATTGTGGATTATTATTTTCAATATTTCGACGAAAAATTTTCACTTTTGGATGAAACAAAAAATGCAGTGTAGCTTCCAATGTGTTCTATTTTGTGATTGCAGAATATTAGCACCTCAATATACAGTCAAACCTTGATATAATGTCCCTCAATATAATGGAAACCTCGATATAAAGGAGATTTTTGTATCCACCGAAGATTGGTGGACAAAATTTTACAGCTTAAAACCCTTTATTTCGAATTTATATTTAAGGGAATTTTTTCTTTCCACATATCATCCCTGATTTTATTATAATATTATTGACCCCAAAATTAAAAAAAAAGAACAGTTTTAGGTACAAATTTTTTTTACTAGATGTAAATACTAAAAATGTTTTCTATTTTTTTGAGAAAACCCATTTAATGTAATAATTTGATTGCATCTGCATTGTATTACGGATTTTTTTATATCGTAAGTAGAAATCTACCATATCTTTAAGTAGTTTGAAATCTTTATTATTTGTAGCAACAAAGTTTGAAGTAACATAACTGAATTGTCGAAACAATATAAAAAAAAATAACAATTGAAAAAAAGAATATATTAGTCAGTTTCTCAACTGTTATCAAAAAATCAAAAATGATAGTGAAGTTTATTTAAGAAGTAAAATATGGTTGCTTTTATATGTTTTTAATTATTATGGTTATCTCAGAGGGACCACACCAGTATAATTCCCTAAATTGTATCATGAGAATAATTATCCAGATATACCTTGAGGATTATTCATCAATAATTCGGTCAAAGCAAATGCCATGTTGCGATATTGCGTGGCAGTATGATGGATGCTATGAGAATTAGAATTATTAATACTGTTAAAGTTGCCTTTTTTAGTATTGTGAAAATTGCCCATTAATTCATAATTATAAATATGAGAAAAAGTCTAGAATATACTATGGTATTATGATAGAAAGAAATAAACAGATATAGCTGAATACAAACCACTGTTTATAGTCATAAGGTGTAACATACTGTCAACGGAAAAATGCTTCGGGTGTTTTCAAAAAAAGGCTTTTTAGTCACCATTATCTGAGATTGAGCTCAATCAGGGTGGTTCTTATACCAAATGAAAGAGAAAGTGTAGTACTTTTTATCTACAAACTGTTTGAAACGATTAGAGGGGTTTAAAAGATATAAACTTATAAAACATGAAAATTGAAATAGATAAAAAACTAAGATTTTTATTGATACTTTGTAGCTCCTCCTCTACTCTTTATAACTGCTTCTATTCTTCTCGGCATACTATCTATATATTTTAGACAGTCCTCCTTTGTAAACTTATACCATTCATGACTGATTTTATCAGTTACTTCTTACTCTGTAGCCGGCCTATTTGGATAAGCATCAAGATGGCTTTTAAGGTCACCCAGATGTGTTCTATAGGGTTTAAGTCAGGGTTTTGGGGCGGCCAATCAAGGATTTTGTGTACAAAAAATTTGTTTTGACTAAACCAAGCTTTAGTAATATTTGGCTTGTGCGAAGCAGCCTTACCCTACTGAAAACGAATACTTTTACTTGTTCGCCATAGTACTCCAGAGCTTGCATCAATGACGTTATCAAAATTTCCACATACTCATTTGAATCAATCGTCCCATCAATAATTGTAGTACTATAGCCAGGTCCGTTGCCTGATATGCAGCCCCAAAGCATAACCCCATCACCACTACCTTGCACTTGGGATCGAACTTTATGAGGTCGGTTGGTACCAGGCACATCTGACCAATAGAAGGATTCACTATCTGAGCCCCCAATATTCACTCTGGTTTTGCCAGAGAAAACCCACTTACGCCAATCAGATACTGTTCGCTACCTATGCTTGCGGGCCCACGCTAATCTGAGTTTTTTGTTGGCTGCACTGACAAAATTGGTCTTGTTTTTTCTTTTGGCTTTAAACGTCGTTAACCCCATTCCATTGTGCAGTTCCTCTGCACCACTGAACAACATAGGGATATTGGTGGAGCGCAAATATTCTTGAGCACCACGAAGGCCATCCAAACTACCATTTCGAACCATTCTAGCAATATACTATTGAGTAGCAGTACTAACTCTACTTGATCTTCCACCAGTAGATGCTTGGGCTCCTGCCGAAAACTCTCTTCTGTACTTGCTTAAGTTAGTCATGCCTACTGTAAAATACATTTTATTGATGCTACAAAGTAAGTTGCTACGAAGCAATAAAGACTTGATGGAATCTTGCACGTCATATGGGAGAGTACGGGTCATATTAAAAAAGTAGAGAGTAAAGGTAATGATAATGAAGAAAAATTAAAAATATGACACACCTGCTTTTTATATACTTTTTGCATACACTTCGAACATTTTCACATGTTAATCAAGAATTTAGAAACTTTTTATATCTTATTTACTACCTTTACTATCCCACCACAGAATCAAAACTTGGCCAATGAAGTTGATTTATATATTGTTAAACAGAGAAACTTTTTTCCTACATGACTTTATCATGTTAAATAAATGAGGCACTCGGAGACATAGTTGCCATGAAAAAACCAATATTTTGCAAAATACCCGAAGCATTTTTCCGTTGACAGTAGAAGATTATTGACTCAACCGATTGAAAAATATTGAGCTCCAAAATTAAAATGCAATTTTTTGCTGTCACAAGGAAGATTTAATTGGGGGCTACTCTACCGTTTTTGCTTTATCAAACATTATTGATTTTTCGTCGAGATAAATACAATAGTAGTTCATTTTACAGCTTAAAGCCTATCATAACTGAGTTCCAAAATCGATTTGACAAATCGATTCAAAAATGATCCAAAAACAAAAATAAGCCTTTTATTTTACTTTAACTTCTTTTCTCAAATGTTATCATCTCCATTGCGCCCGCCTCTTGGATAGGAAGTACCTCTCTTGTCTTACACGGAGCAATTAATAAAACAATTTAAAAAAAAAACAAAAATATCTAATGGCTCTTGAACTGTAAAATTAGTTGAGATAGGCAGATATCGTACTAAATAAGTTTTGTACAGCTTAAAATTCTGCATTTGACTAAACAAAAATTAAACAAGTGTTTCACATTAAATTCTGCGCAAAATGTGCTTGAAATTTTGAAGGTTTTTTGAAGATACACGTCATTTTTTATAAACATGTTTCAGATTTAAATATTTAATAAAACGTGTTGCAAAATTATCTATCGGTCTAGCTATTGACGAACTTTTTAGCTACATTTTTCGTAGAGTAAGCAAGATATTTGTCAATTTTTTTTTCAAATCCAAAATTTGAAAGGAGGGTATACTCGTTTTTTGGCCCACCTCCCATGGCGGGGGGAATTTTTGGCCAATATAAATGCTCAATTTTTGCTATTTGACTTTAAAAGTGTTTTTGCAAGCGAATGAAATTTTCTAAATTTTGCTATTTGGCTTTAAAATCGTTTTTTAAGCAAATGAAATCTCCATAAATTTGCTAGTTGGATTTTAATCTATCCAACGAGGCTCGTTTATTTTGCCTAGAAATTGCATAAAATTTCAGAGCTAGCTGAATACATTACATTAATTATAGTTCCTTGATCGAGGTTGAAGCGAGGCAATTTCTTTGATTTATTAGCATAGTAAAACATTGTTGAACATCATAAAACTAATAAATTTTATTGTTTTTGATTATAATCAGATTTTATATTTTTAAAATACCCAACTTTTTGTCCATCATTAAAAAAAATACTATATTGCTATATTTTTTTATACTATTTGCATTCAACATCTTCAAAAAAATTGACACAATATTAATTTCATAGATATATGTAAGTATTAATATTATAACATTAATTTCTGAATGTCTAGTGACACCTATACTCAATATAGGATTGCCGTTATAACAAAAGAGATTAATTTAATTTATACATTCAATCAAATTTTTGAGAGCAATCAAACTTCTATAACACTTGCTGACCACAAACTGCAACCTAATAAGATATGACAAAATCTACAGGCGTTGGAAAGGGGCGTCCAAAAGGTGCCACTAATGTTTCCAAATTCCAAACATAATCCAGGACAAACAGACATTCGAAAAATGATGTTTATCAAACAAAACAATATCACTGAAGAATCAGATGCAACTTCCTCTATATCTACAACCCAACATATTTCAGAAGGACAAGTAAAAACATCTTCGCAGCCAATTGAAAATAATGTAAGTGGTAAAGATTTATGCTAAATCAATGAAGAATAATTTTCATGAAATTAACTAAATATTTCATAGGCCAATTTTCTAAACAATCAATTTGAATATTCTAATTATACTGACGATTCTGACGATGATATACTTATAAGCGAAGAAAATTTCTATGAAAAAAATTCCAGAAAAAATTGAATTACAAGAAGAACCTAATGACAGCCCTGAAAAAAATAGTGTCATCTCTGATTATTTGGAAAAAATTATACAAAGATTTAGGAAAAATGTCAAACCTGATGAATATCAAAGGGAAACATTTTGGCTCAACCCTCCATTATCTTGCTTTGCATTACAAGGAGAAGCAGATCCTAATCAGTTATATTTGCCAAGAGTTTGCATTTGGTTTCCTCACCATTTAACAGAAGCAAAAGAGGAATTGAAGTGCCCCACATGCGGAGAAGTGTTACAATCCAAAGGTATAAGTTCTGATCCAATCGCTCAAAAAATTGTTGATATTGAAGAGTAAGTTAAATACTAAGACGACACGAACATACTGAACATCAAAATTTAAACTAATAATAAAAAATTGTTTCTATATCATGACTTATCGTTATAAATGCTCAGGAAAATTACAAATCCACAAACAGGAACAATACGAAGATGTTGATATATCTTTTCAAGGATATAACCAAAAAATTATGAAGCAGCTGCCATTGAGAGTACAAGCAGAATTCCCAGCATGTCTTTCAAAAAAATCAGGCATTTCTAATTTATAACTTTATAACTGAATATGTTGCGCCCATTTGTACAAAATTCTGTTGGTCCTGCCAGGCTTAGTAAAATATTACGTGAATTTCATATGCTCAGATATGATAAACTTAAGCTACAATATCTGGATGCTGCCACTTATCGTACCAAAAGTCCAACATTGAAAATGAATACAACTCACTGGAAATTCCCCAAGTCTTCGGAATACAAAAATAATTCAAAATATGCTAGCTCTTTACCTTTTGCTACATATCTCAAGTACATGTATACTTTTACCATGAAGTTTTATAAACCTCTTATTGATGCTGAAATGGTCAAACTTGGTGGAATTATATTTAAAGGCGATCATTCCTTCAAAATTATCAAAAAGCTCGGAAAAATCAATGGTTCATCTGTTTTTACAGCTTTATATACCGTATGTAATGAATACGAAGAGGTTGTTTTGATGCTACTAGTCCATACAAAATCGCTAACACATTCGGAAGAAACATTTACCAAGTCTTTCCAAAACTATTCGCTTCAAGGCCAAGAACCGCCACTTATATTTTTCACTGATAATGTGCTGGGCCATCAAAAGTTTTTAGAAGATTGCTTGCCATCATTAAAAACAAATGTTGAGCATATAGTTATCCCAAAAGCTACCGAAGAAAATAATGTTTCTGTATCAAATCTTCCTGCAGATGTAGCTGTTCATGAGTATACAACTGCTAAGCAAATAAATGATATGGCTACAAAAATTATGAATGATCTGGGAGATGCATTTGTTGAAGGTTCAAGCGACGATTCAAAAGCGGTGTACCTTGGTTTTGATTTGGAATGGGTGGTGTACCAAAAAAAGGAGCGATTTTACAGGAGGACCTCTCTCATTCAAATTGCATACATATTAGATGTGTTTCTGTTGCGCTTATGTATGCTCCCAAAGAAAACTGATAGGGGTAATCACCAACTACCGACAAAGCTGGAGCAATTACTCAAATGTCCTCAAATTTTTAAAATTGGTAAAAATGTTGCCAGTGATCTCCGTAAACTTACCAAAGATTATGGTATTGTAACTAATGGTGCCTTTGAACTATCAAAATTTTGCGTGGATAAAGGAGCTATTAAATCTACTGGTTTGTCTTTACTATCAATTTGAGAGAAAGTTTTGGGTCATACACTGAATAAAGATCAAGATATTCGCTGTGGAGAATGGGAAGCAAAAGAGCTAAACGCACAACAAGTTGAATACGCTGCTTTAGACGCTTGGGTTTCTTTAGAGATTTACGAACATTTGAAAGAGGTACCTTCAATGAATATGCCTTTGGATTTCAACAAAGAAAATGTTGGGAATCATGTTGCTGTATTTTCTTCTTCAAAAAAAATAGTATACCTGTTTCTTATGGTGTTGTTGAAGATGAAACCATTGCCTGCAATAATCATTTATCAATTAATGCTGGTCATAATTGCTGTAGTCTACACGTCAGTAGCAAACATATAGTCATCACCATTTCAAATGTTAAAAGAGGAAGTTTTATACTAGGTTACCACAAAAATCCTTATCACAAAAAAGCCAATACTCTTTCGGATATGGGTGCCCCACCATTTAAGATTATACTGGATATACGCTTGCTCAGGCCATTCTCTGAAAACAATACTTTAGTCCTGCCCTTCACGCCGAAGTTTGTACTTTTAGATAATGCAATTACTGAGTCGGTAGGAATTACACCATCTAATCTGGGACGCCTACCAAGAAGAGTCAAAGGAAAAGGTAGATGCATTGACAACAGCATGCAAGACCTGCAAATTGAAGATTTCATTGAAGCAAACGCTAATAAGGCATTTGAAAATGAAATTATTGAGGATGATGACGATGACGAAGACAATGATGAAGACGATAATGAGTATAATGAAAGTGAAAATGACGATCAAGATAAAGATATTTCCAATAGTAGTGGTAATATTACCAGACCTACAAGAGTCTTGAAAGACATTTTTCATGCTATGGACATGCTCAAATTGCCAATGAAACACGGTGCTTTTAAGGATTTTATGAAAAGCTATCGTGATGCTTTGTTTGTGTTTGATGAAGATGACAAGAAGCGTGTCGAAAAGGTCTTATATTTGAAATTTAACAAAATAACCTTCAAGGCCATGCTTGCTCAAAATCCGGATTGGATACTTCAAAGAGTAAAGCGAGCTGTTCCTCCTCCTAATATACTTTTGCCTATTATTACGGAGTTATTTGACACTTATGGAAACATAGTATGCTCCAGATCAAAGGATAAGTTGTTTGACAATCAAGCTTGGAAAAAAGCCGCCAGTATAAAAGCTTCCATAAAGCAAGGACATTTGTCAGATCCTATTGGAATTTCTTTGTATTACAAAATCAAGGAAGATAAGTTCAAGTTGCCAATTTATAGATGTGTGCGTGGAACAAATTCAGTAGAAGGTGGAATTCACACTGGTATAATTAGAAAATTTGGGTTTTTTAATGCTAGCCCTGACCTTGCTGAATGTGCATTAGCAAATTACCGACTTCGTCACAATGCAAATGTAAGGCTTAACACACAATCGAATACGCCATGTACTAATAGTATGACATTTATAGGTTGGAAGTAAAAATAAATATGGGAAATTATACAAAAATCACTACAGTCCTTGGCTAACTCAAGTTATTAATGATATCGAAGAAAAACTTGGTATGAAGACCAAAGCTTCCTATTTCAATCCATTTTGCGATGCTTTGAAGTTTAGAAGAAATAACGTGGAAAGCACTAATCTAGCCTTTGGTATTTGCCCCTTTCCAGAAAATCTTTTGGAGCAATTTGAAATGGAACAATTCAAATTTGATCAAATAGATAAAAAAAAGAAGATGTAAGGTTGTTTTACCAAATGAAACGCTTTTGTTCGACACAAAAGCTCTCATCTCTGCTGCATATTTACCTTTTGTGAATGCTGCTCGAAATTGTCCAATGACACAATATGAATTTTTGGCATTGTGCCAAGGCACAAAATTTGCTGTAACTCCAGTTCACACAGAGCAAGAAAAACACCTGTTTACAAGCTTGATAGGCCAGTACATACATGATTCTGATAATGGCAAAACTATCCCTGACTGGAAAATTATGAACAAACAATGGTCATCAAAAGCAAACGGCTTCACTATATTTTATAAGTCAACCGAACTACTAAAATCGTATTACAACTTCGTGGAAGGCAGATCAATCGCCAAAACTTGCATCCACGCAAATTATGAAACTATAAAAAAAATATGGTCAGTAGTATCATCAGATAATCGACCATCTGTAATAGTACCTGAAGCAAATGATTACCAAGACTTGCATGACAGTAATACAGCGTATGCTCTTAGGGTAGTTGACAATAATCCTGAATTATCTCAACCAACTTTATCAGCAGTTATAACTCCTGCAGCAACGTAACGTCAATACAGAGCAATTGCCGTTTCTACTTCTATAAATCTTGTAAGAAATGAGGTCTCACCTATTCCAAAGAGAAAGGGCCGTACTTGTATAACATGCAAGGAACCCTCTTGTCCTGGATCAGTATCATACACCCGTTGCACAAGAAAACGAAACACAGATCAGATAGAATTTACAACAAATACTACTAGAAATTCAAAATTACAAAAAAAGTCCAAAAGCTCAAAATAACAAAAACAGAGTAAAATCATCTAAAACGGCAAAAAATTATATTACATTATTAAATATTTATTGACCTTACTGTACCTATCTTTTTATCACATAAAATACAAGGTTATTACTGTATAGTTTTTCCCTTCCTTGTTAAAAACTGTATATTGGATAAGCGTAAAATTATTATTACATAATCTCAATTTAAATATATTTTTTTACGAATCTATTTCATATATTTTTCATTTATTTTTTGAAAAAAAGCATTATCTGTAGCGGAATCAATAAAACAGGCATTGTAATTTTACATATGTATTTTTCAAATATTTTTTTGTACTGATCTTTAGCTTATTTATGCTTCTTTTTTTACATAATAATAAATCATAATCTAATTTATTGTTTTATATTTTTTACTTTTGAAGTTATGGCGTTTGGAAAAAACAATTTAGTCGGGTTTTCCCCCCGACATGAGATGCGGGCCTCTTTTTGGGGAGCAAAATCGAGGATATTCTTTTTTTACACATTTTTGAGGATATCTCGAAGAAAAAAAAAATACTTTTAAAAAAACTAAAATGGATATGTCAGAGCTCATTAAGCTCTACAACAAGCACTAAAAACAACCGCTACTCAATTTGATAAATATTTTGAAATCTACTACAAAAAAGGAAAAAAAGGAAAAAAAAAAAAAACTGCACAGAACTTTTTTATACTTAAATATGTTATAAAGAGCTTCAAAACAAGTAACTTTTATTATCTTAAAGTATTAGCATAGCTTAATTTTTTGTAGAGATATGAGAGCTCAAAGTTTTAATTTTTACTAGTAAAATTCGTGTAAAATCTGAAACATTAGCAATGAAAAACGTTATACCAACTGCAAAAAATAGGATATTTTTGGATACTTATTTTTGAATTAAAGTTAAACTTCTTAGGTACATTAACATATAATATTTTCTTAGGGTTATTTAATGGGAAAAAAAAAGTACAACAGGGATGAAAAGTGAGACTCGGTTTTTAAGAAAAAAAGCAGTGAGTTCTTCGTGTTTTGGAGTCTTTCATGAAACCCAAAATAAATTTAGGAATAGGTAGCATGATGCGACTAACTAAAATGCATTTGATAGTGTCTAAAGGATATTTAAGAAAGTATTTAGTATAGATTCAATTTTAGAAGAGGGCGGGCTTCAATTTTGTTTAGATACCATCGGTTGTCTCCAAAAACCTCTAATTAAAGCAGTACAAACTTATAACCCAACCTTTCATTCCATCATGCATGCTCTAGGTAGCATTTTTCAGCAGCGATATACATGGTATCCCCAGAAATACGTCTAGCCTTTTTTCCATTAAGTAAAATGATATACTTGACAAAAAGTCAGTTATCCGAATACTACTCACTGTATGAATTGACCTGGCTGCGAAAGTTTAAGCAATAATTTTTTTCGATATTGGTCCCTGAAATTGTACAACTTTGATATTGGTGCTTCGCAAAGCTTAGGTTATATTTACAGTGCTTGAATAATAAATTAACATACATGTGTAAGCCAATCAATATTATTGACATTAAAAATAAACAGATGAATAGCGACATTATTTTCAAGTAAAAATGCGCAGCGTTTTAAATTAGTAATATAATTGCAAGAAATATTATACATTTCTGGCTCAACAAGATTATGTGTTCACTAAAATAGTTATTTTCATTGCATGACATTATAAATATGATTGGAGGAACACAAAATACTAAAGCCTTGATTGAATTCAAATAAATGACACCAATCAATACGTCTCTGGCTACAATCGCGGTATGCATATTGAATACAACAGTGATCATGAATCAAAATTTGGATTATTAATTTGTTATCGCAGTACTGTTTTGGTGTAATGTAAATGACCTAAAACTTGCACTAAATTTTTAATTTTTAGCCGTCAAATACTAAGTATACACAATAAACATTTTATGATTACAATCGTATAAAAAGCAAATAATTTTTTTAAATAATGAGCAGGAGGTTATAAATCATGTATATTATCTAATTCGAATTATGATACTGCAACCAAGTTATTGAAAAAATCAACTGACTTTTTTTTTTGGTTTATCAAGATTTGTTATTTCGGTGTGGATACGCCACCTGAAAAAAAAAAAAAAATTCGATTACAATATATTAAGAACCCGAATTTTTTTCGAGTAGAAGTAAACCGAATTCTACTTGCAAACAAGTAAATCTTTCCCTTCACTTTAACAATCGAAAATGGGTAATTATAATGATACATCAAATGGCATCATCCATCCATCTCTGATAATGATAGATGATGGATGTTGATTTTATTGTAATGGATGCATGGAACTAACGAATTATTTTTCTATATTTTCAATCTTCATTTTCGTATCAATTTAGTTGTAAGTAGTTAAAATTTCAAGCGCAAAATCAATAATACCAATAAAAACTAATTTATATATCTAATAAATAGAATTTCACTATTGAAGAAATCCGTGGTTTGATGGACAAGGTTACCAATGTTCGTAACATGTCCGTTATTGCTCACGTCGATCACGGTAAGTCTACTTTGACTGATTCCTTGGTTTCCAAGGCCGGTATTATTTCTTCCGGTCGTGCTGGTGAAGCCCGTTTCATGGATACCCGTAAGGATGAACAAGAACGTGGTATTACTATCAAGTCTACTGCTATTTCCATGTACTTCAAGATGGAAGATGAGGAGGGTCTTAAGGAAATCAGCCAAAAGACTGATGGTTCCGCTTTCTTGATTAACTTGATCGATTCTCCTGGTCACGTTGATTTCTCTTCTGAAGTTACCGCTGCCCTTCGTGTTACTGATGGTGCCCTTGTTGTTGTTGATTGTATTGATGGTGTCTGTGTCCAAACTGAAACTGTCTTGCGTCAAGCTTTGAACGAACGTATTAAGCCTGTTATCTGTCTTAACAAGGTTGATCGTGCCCTTCTCGAACTCCAATTGGAAAAGGAAGAACTTTACAACTCTTTCTCTCGTACTATCGAATCCGTTAATGTTATTATCTCCACCTATGTTGATGAGGCTCTCGGTGATTGTCAAGTCTACCCCGAAAAGGGTACTGTTTCCTTCGCTTCCGGTCTTCACGGTTGGGGTTTCACTCTTCGTCAATTTGCTAACCGTTATGCCAAGAAGTTTGGTGTTGATAAGACCAAGATGATGAACAAGCTTTGGGGTGAAAACTACTTCAACCCTAAGACCAAGAAGTGGACCACCAAGAGCACTGATGCTTCTGGTGCCCAACTTGAACGTGCTTTCAACATGTTCATTTTGGATCCTATCTACCGTCTTTTTGATTCTATCATGAACTTCAAGAAGGATCAAACTAAGGTTCTTTTGGAAAAGTTGGAAGTTCCTCTTGCTAGTGATGAGAAGGATTTGGAAGGTAAGGCTCTCCTCAAGGTTGTTATGCGTAAGTTCTTGCCCGCTGGTGATGCTCTTTTGGAAATGATCTGTATCCATCTTCCCTCTCCTGTTACCTCTCAAGTTTACCGTTGTAGCCAATTGTACGAAGGTCCCACTGATGATGAGTGTGCTATCGGTATCCGTGCTTGTGATCCTAAGGGTCCTCTTATGCTCTACGTTTCCAAGATGGTTCCCACCTCTGATAAGGGTCGTTTCTACGCTTTCGGTCGTGTCTTCTCTGGTACCGTCCGTGCTGGTATGAAGGTCCGTATTCAAGGTCCCAACTACGTTCCCGGTTCCAAGACTGATCTCGCCGTCAAGTCTATTCAACGTACTGTTCTCATGATGGGTCGTAACGTCGAAGCTATTGAGGATTGTCCCGCTGGTAACATTATCGGTCTTGTTGGTGTTGATCAATTCTTGGTCAAGTCTGGTACCATCACTACCTCCGAAGTTGCTCACAACATGAAGGTCATGAAGTTCTCTGTCTCTCCTGTCGTTCAAGTTGCTGTCGATGTCAAGAACGCTAACGATCTCCCCAAGCTTGTTGAAGGTCTTAAGCGTCTTGCCAAGTCTGATCCTTGTGTTCTTACTTTCACTTCCGACTCTGGTGAACACATTGTTGCCGGTGCTGGTGAACTCCATCTTGAAATTTGTTTGAAGGATCTCGAAGAAGATCACGCTCAAGTTCCTCTTAAGACTGGTGACCCTGTTGTCCAATACCGTGAAACTGTCACTGCTGAATCTACCATTGATTGTCTTTCCAAGTCCCCTAACAAGCATAACCGTATCTACATGCGTGCTCTTCCTTTGGACTCTGACCTTGCTGATGAGATTGATGCTGGTAAGATTACTGCCAAGGATGATTTCAAGCTTCGTGCCCGTGTCCTCGCTGATAAGTACGAATGGGATGTCACTGAAGCCCGTAAGATTTGGTGTTTCGGTCCTGACGGTACTGGTCCCAACGTTGTTGTTGATGTTACCAAGCAAGTCCAATATCTCAGTGAAATTAAGGATTCTTGTGTTGCCGCTTTCCAATGGGCTACCAAGGAAGGTCCCGTTGCTGAAGAAAACCTCCGTGGTTGTCGTTTCAACATTCTTGATGTCACCCTTCACGCTGATGCCATTCATCGTGGTGGTGGACAAATTATCCCTACTTGTCGTCGTGTAGTCTACGCTTCCGTTCTTACCGCTTCTCCCGGTATCCAAGAGCCCGTCTACCTCGTCGAAATCCAATGTCCCGATTCCGCTATTGGTGGTATTTACTCTTGTCTTAACAAGCGTCGTGGTCAAGTCTTCTCTGAAGAACAAAAGCCCGGTACCCCTATGATGACTGTCAAGGCCTACTTGCCCATTAACGAATCTTTCGGTTTCACTGCTGATCTTCGTGCTGCTACTGGTGGTCAAGCTTTCCCTCAAGCTGTCTTTGATCACTGGCAACTCATGTCCGGTAACCCCTTGGAAGCCGGTAACAAGGTTTACGATATCATCCGTAACATCCGTAAGAGAAAGGGTCTCGTCGAGGATATTCCCGGTCTTGAGAACTACTACGATAAGCTTTAAATTAATTGTTATAAATCATTATAAAATAAACCTGAATAAAGCTGAATTAGCCATTCATTTTGATTGTATTTTTTAATAATTCAGTAGACTATGAGTTTTGAGTACTTAAGAAATTGTATTTGAAGTGCTGTAATGTGTGGAAATAATAGTTGTATTAGAGTCGATGGTATATTGTGGGTAAATCAAATAGACGTGTTCATTTGTTAGCAGTATATTTGATATGATAAAGCTCTAATATGATGGCAAAGCATTTACAGATCAAAATATCAAGTTTGCTATTTAAAGGATGTTTCTAGGCAATTAAACAAGAGTACATTAGCAATAAAGTTTGATATAATGAATGATGGCATGCAAAGTATTCATCAGTATCCTATGTTTTCCATTTACTGCTGCCCTAATGATAATCTTAGGGCATAAATTTACCATTTGTGTTAAAAACTGAGTTTCAACCGCACCCGATGATGGTAACTATCAATAGTATTCAAACGAGCAAAATGTACTACTTTCAGCACCATCTTACAAAAAAAAAAAAAAAAAAAAAAAAAAAAAAAAAAAATTCGAGGATGTAAAAAACATGCGCAAAAGTGTATAACATACACTCAATTTTTATTTTGATGCTATATCTTTTGTAAATCAATTCTTTAGACCTCAAAAAAAAGTTCGGAACTGTGTAACGTAGCCTGCGTTCAAATTTATTTTTGTTCTTGAATAGCGTTCACTTTATCTAGTGTATATAACATGAATAGTTGCAAAACCCAATACTGGTGCTTTTATTAGAGAGCAAAATATATCAATAGTTATTAGTATGTCTTCAGAAAATGATTGATCAATGCAAATGTGTTACATTCCATTATGATCGACAAGCCCGAAACGAGGACCCGGCCGAAGCAGTCTATCTCGACCCCGGGTTGTTAACGACAAAAACTCAAAAAAAAGATGATATTTGGGGTTGATTTAGCATGACGAGTTCATGCGTTTTTCTTATTCAACTTTTTTACCTTGAAAATATCATCAAATTACTACATGAAATGGTCAACAATATAAAGCTATTATCACTACTGTTATTCATGTTTATGCTCCAATGCAGTATAAGCATGGCAGAAGCATACAAAACAATTATTGATGTATTATCAGAAGACGCACGTTTCTCGACACTTATCCAACATCTTCAACACACTCGGCTAATTCCCATGATAAACAATTTGGAAGCAGGCACTTTTTTTGCACCAGATAATGCTGCATTCAAAAAGCATGAAGGCCAACAAATTACAAAAGAGGTCATACTGTATCATTTATTACCTCAACAATACTCTACTAAGGATTTTGAGAATGGCCAAGTCTTGGAATCTAGCTATATTAGACCTGGATTTTTAGGAACAGAGGAAATAGGTCAAATGTTGAAAATTACCGAAAAGTTCGATACATTCTTTCATGTCAACGATGCAAGGATTAAAGATAAAGATATCTTTGTAAACAGAAATACTACATTAAACGTAATTGATCAGGTATTGGAACCTCCTAAAATTCTATGTAAGTCTTGGGGGGTTAGATAGAGATCGAAAATAAATGAATATTAATTAGCATCTTTGTATTTTCAACAGCTAAAGTTGTACAGTATCAAGATGATAAATTATATGATTTGATGGAAAAGACAGGTGTCGACAAATTGATTGAAGCAGAAAGACCTTTTACAACCTTTGTTTCAGCAAAATATCTACTAGACAGATTCAATCATGTGGAAAAGAATTATTTGGTTTCAGAATATGGTCAATCTGATTTAGAGCGATTAATTAAATATCTTGTTATTGCCAAACCAATTTACCTTGACAATCATCCTGAAGGCGAAACGTCATGTATGTGGATTTGATTTGATCAATTTGTAAGTTATTCTAACTTTTTTTGTGATAGATACCTCTGAATCAGGTGAAGATATCAAAGTAAATGTTCAAAAGAATGGAAAAATTCTTGTCAATGGGCACAAAGTTGTTGAGAAAGATATTTTAGCTGCAAATGGTACTTTTAAGAAGCGATAATGTAATTAAATATTAACACTAAACTTTTTATTTAGGTGTATTACATATTGTAGATGATTTACCTTATGCAGATTCTCTTGTATTTGATACCAGAAAGTATCTTTTTGGATTAAATGCCACAAAATTTGTATCATTGGTTGATGAATATGGATTAGGCAGATTCTTGAACGAAGGAACCAACAATGTTACTATATTAGCACCAACAAATGAAGTTTTGGATGCAGATGATATTCCAAACAATCAAAAAGTTCAATGGTTAAGCTATCATATTGCTCAAGGTGCTTGGGATCCACATGATTTGAATGACCATATGTTACTGAAAACTGAATACAACTCGACTCAGCTTCGTAATGAATCTCAACGTTTGTTGGTAACAGTTGGAAATAATAGAAACAATGTCAAAGAAACCGATAGAAATGCTATATTGAAATCAATTCGATTTGGTGATCATTCCAAAGTTGTTGGAGATGACAGTAAGTTGGACCAAAATAGATTTATCTCAGTATTATTATATAGTAACCAAATAACATTTAGTGTCTATTGGTGGAAATGCTATTTATCGTATATCAAATCCATTGACACTTCCAATGGACATATTTAGTAGCCTTGTAATTGATTTAGAAGTGTCCACCTATATTGCTACATTATACGTTTCTGGTGTAGTAGATGAACTCAAAAAGGCAAAGGCTGTTACACTTTTCGTGCCTACCAACACAGCGTTTAAAAACTTAGGGTTAGTATCTAGATATCTCGTTCATCCTTCTGGAAGAACAGATCTTCAGACTGTCTTACGTTATCATGTTGCTACAAGCCCTCTTTATTATCAAGATTTACTTGGAGATATTCTTGAGGTTACTACTCTTTCCAATGAATCTCTTATTATTAATGGTAATAATGAAAATAACAATGTTTGGATCGGTACCAAAGAGAATAACAATAAAGACGATAAATTGGATGAGCATGGCATTATAGAGAAATCGGATATTTTAGTTTCTAATGGTGTTGTGCACAAGGTTGATCATTTGCAAATTCCTGAACAGGTCAGCATTACACATCATAATCTATTGAAAGGCATAAATGCCAACACCATGTTGAACATCTTGAAGAAAACAAATCTTCTAAATGAAATTGATATGACCGATTGCATTATAATGTCGCCCACTGATAAAGCTTTCGAGCACGAGGACATGGAATCTCTCTGGAATGATACCGAAAAACTTGTTCGTCTTGCCAAATTGCATATTGTACCGAAGTCAGAGGGTCGTAAACGTTGGTTCCTATATCCATTACTAGGAGATCAAGTCTATGACACATTGTTATCAAACCGAGACAAAGTTGTTTTTCGGGAATTGGGATATGGAAGTACTATAATTAGAGTTAAGGGGCAACCATATGGCACTCATGCACGAGTCTTGGATATGGGTCGAGTCAGTACAGGAGAACGTAGTGGTGGTGTAATGGAGATTGACGCTGTTCTTTTCCCTATTGAAAGAGGAGCATTTGGGTTACCATGGATTTGGTCGATTATTATTATTGGTTTGATATGGATTGCATCGATTTCATTGTTGCTTTTAGGAGGTTTCCTTGCAGTTAAAAAATGGAAACGTAGAAGAAATGGCTATGAAACTATTTTGGAAGCAGAAGCTGATGGTATTGCCGATGAAGAACAAGAACAAGAAGAAGAGCAGAGAACACGTACAAATAACAATCAAAACGGCTCAGCAGGATACCAACAACAATAAGTTTATTATATATTTATAAAACTAAATAAACTATACAATGTATGCTATAAAATTGCATTTAATAATGTGTAACAATCTTTTGCATTCGTTTCTTTTTAAAACTATTTCGACACTCAATATTTTCATTAGAACCTGCTTGAAAAGAGCCTCGTCTACAATTTCTTCGAGAATTAGATGTGCCAGAACAGTTTGAACTTCGTCTATAATTTCGTACTGTTGGTTGTTCAGGGGTATCCAAAAAATCTAACTGTTCAAGCCATTTATCCAAAACAGATACAGGAACAATTGGAGTTTCTATCTGACATTTACTTTGTTTCATCTTTGGTAATTTACAAAGGGTATTATTACTAGCGATTTTAATTGCTGGTTGAGAAGACCACATTTTACGAGTGAGTTTGAGTTGTTCATCAATGGCTGTAATCCATTTATCCTTTTCCTCTGTTGTTACACATTTAAATTGTAATGAAGCATGAATTTGAGGGTCTCGAGTCTCAATGATGAATGCGTATTTTAAAGATCTTTTGCTGTTTTGGTAATTATTTACATCCTGAAAATTTGACCAAACATGAATTTCAGGCATATCATCACGAAATAAAGAAGATATTACACCTTTCTATAAGCATTGTGTTAACAATTTGATCTGTTTTGCGAATAATTTTTTTTTAATTCTTACTTCTGATTTATGTATATGTATTGACATTGTCGTGAGTACAAGATATCGCCTCTTCCAAACAGCAGGTCTAAATTTGAACGTGATACGTTGTTGCACCCAACCCCATTTTAATAATACCATGATTTAATTTAATTTGGATTTATGATTAAAAAGGCTTGAAACACATACAATAATCAAGTAATATCTACTTTTTATACTAGTTAATTGCTGTAAAAGAAGAACAATGAATCTTAAATTTTAAAGTACTTATGATAAATGTTAAAAATCATGATTGGTTATTTAAGCAATTGGAAATCATTATTTATAAATGATAGCTAATGTAACAATTACGTTTAGACACATACTGCAGCCATATATTGCTCATATTTATATACTGGTATTGGCGTGATCACATTGTTTATGTATTCTGTTATTTAGGTTTGTGAAATGCGCCTCGACTTTTGTAATTTAGCCTAAAGCTATATTTTTCCTCGATATAAAGGGGTTATAGACGACATTGCTGAATCACTCCAATTATATTCTGTTACGAAAAAAAAGTATGATGCATACGGGTTAATATAAACATATAAATGGTAAATAAAAACTAGCTGGTGCTGTTTAAACGCATATTGTAACATGAATTAAACATGCATCCATTAGAACTTCAAGAAGCAGCCAGAAAGCTAAAGCATCTCGCTTCGAAGTTTACACATTCTGCGGCAATTTATAATGATATACATAACATAGTGTCAGGATTATGCTGCCATATATCATTAATCCAACGAATATGGGTTTGTAATATTACAACTGTGTTAGAACCAACAAAATAAAGTTTGGATTGAATTCAAATTTGTGTAAGAGCAGCACCAAATAAAAGTGCTATGCTAATGCAACTTCCTTGTAAATACTGTATATTGTATTAAACTTGATTGATGGGAAAATTATTGTATACGCCAAGATCATGGTTTGCCTTATTAATAGGTTGGCATATTGAGTTGAAATATCTTCGATCAAATTTATATCATTTTTGAAGTAATTTTAAATTTCAATTTTGTATCAAAACGGGAAAAAAAAATCATCTTTTTGACGAAAATACTTGCATTCCATTCTCTAATTCAGAAAAATTAATGTCTTCGATGGGAATACAAAATAAAGTTATTCATAGCTCTATGATCGTTAGTTACGAGCAATGACAAAGAGGCATTTGATAATTTTTGGAAAACTTAAATCTCAAATCAAAAAATAAGTACTATAGCTTCTAAATAAACGCTCCAAGTTACAACTTTCATGGGCTATTGTGCATCTGGTAAGTGTGAGAAACAAGTTGGTTACCTGCTATTTACACTTACTAAAGTTATTAAACACAAAATGCACCAGTCCTCGTTGAATACGGATACACATAGTCTTTCGTTGCAATGGTAGGTAAATCTAGGGTTTATTCGCAACCTTCTTGAGTTGTTAAGAGAATGGAGAAATGAAAACGCGCATTCTTTTTGTTTATTTTGTTTAAGCAGTTTCAGATATTTTTGGAAAAATTTTATCAAATCAAATTATGTTTTGAAATAAAATGCTGAAGTTGTACTTAACACGCAGTAAATATACGAATAACATATCTTTGGTTTCATTAGCTAACGGTTTTTTTTGAAGAATTAAAGCACAACTTTAAACAGGAAACCTATCTTTTCCTGCTTAATGTTCGCAAAACAACAGAGTGTAAGTAAGCTCAGGCAATGTAGTCAAGCATACAAGCAAGGCGAGTAAATTCAAGCGCGAATGGAAGCATTATCTGCATATTTGTAGCTTGAAATTAATACGAAATGTGGTGTGTTTTGATTGTTGGCAAGCTAAAATGTCGGAAATTTAATGAAATTGAACTGAGTTACACTCTTGTTTACTTTCAGATCAAGCAAGCAAGTTAGTTTACATGCAAGCGAGCTTATTTCAATTTTAAATATTTTGAGCAAGTATGCAAACAAGCTGCTTGCAGTAGAATTACATACTAAAAGCTAGATAATTGTCGGTTTTTTGCCTATTATTTATGTTAAATACCAACTCAATTCCATATTGAATCTGACATCCAAATGGAATTGAAATAGTATAAATACTTTTAGAAACCAGGACCTGATGGCTCCTGGCTTCCTTTTTAACTTAATAATAAAGACCCTACGTTCTCCGCGATATAATCACTTGTAGTCTTCTTTATTTTATTGTATTGGAAATAATCGTTATTTACTTATAAATCTCACTAATACTAAATTGAGTTAATTTTTTAAGTATACTTACTAAAAAACAAAGGAAAATAACCAAATATACTAGTCATTTTACTTTTAATATCCAACGGTTTACAATTTTATGAGACGCCGAACTTCTTTCAATAATTATGCCTTATTTTGGAATAAGTTTTTAAATTAAGTCCAATTGAGACTCTATTTTGCTTTATATTTAGTGTGAAATTCAATTTAATGAACATTTTTCCATTTCCCATCGTGACTACTAAATCGCGTTATGATTGTACTTGCTTTGGCTTGCTTGAACTATTTTTTTTAGTAGTTTTTGCTTGGCGCTCGGAAAAAAATATTAGCAGTGCAGTAAATAACGAATTTGTCTACTAAAATTAAAAAATATAAAATAAAAACGGCAGAAATACAATTATGATCAGCTAAAGTTTTATTACAAAAGATTTCTGAAGTTTTATATAATTGAAGTAGCATGAGGATAATTACAGTGATTTAGAGAACTTGTATACCATTAGACTTGAATGGAGTAATCTTCTAATTTTGAGTTGTTGTTACTGACATCATATTGAAAGGATAAATCATGCAAAGCATCGACCATAAAGGGCTGTGTGTCAAGTGCAACAATGTGGGTCTTTTGGGAGCTATTGGCTATGTCTATTTAGGTAACCTTAATTTTAAGGCGTGAATTCTAATGTGTGCTTGAAATCTTATTCATTGGTAGTGTAACTATGACACAGGGGAATAGTTAATTAAGCCCAATATCTTTGATATTATTATTTATTGAATTAGATAAAATACTTCTTGGTATATATGTCATTTGTGTAATCGATTGCACTGTAATCAAGGGTGCTATCGTTCACACGACATGTATTGGTTCAAATGTATTTTTTATTTTGGCATGCGTTTGTTATTGTGTTCATTTTGAGTATCTGAATTATTCTTAAAGTTTATAAATAAAAATACAATTTAAAAAGACAATAATGTATCAACTTTTCCAACTGTATATAAAAACTAAAAGAAGTCTGAAGTTTATTAAGATATATAAAAGTATGGGTCTTTTATATCAGGTTATTTATTTACTACTGAGAATATAACTATAGAACCAATAGATCAATATGATAAGTATTTATCCATATTGGTTTAACAAATCAGGAAAACATTATGTTGAGTGCTTTTCCTAGTTGACATGTTTCAAGTTTAGTATTTGTCTTGTTCTTGTTTCATTTGTTGATGGAAGGTCCGTGCCTGGAGATCTAATTATATTAACAGCACCGCCTATTAATATTGAGTTTGACATGAGTTAATTGTGCTACTGAGCCACATGGAAAAGTAGAATATCCGTAGTTGATACTTCCTTCTGAAGAATTGGTTATACTATGGATTTGCCCAAGCCACAATCATAGTATCTTGACTTTCAGGTTAGGATGTAGATTTGTAGAAGGTGACATGGAATACAACAGTATTTTTAGCTGTGTATGAGCTTATTTTTGTTGTCTGCTGTATAACTGTCAAGATATCTTTTATTGCACAATTTTGTAGACAACAGCTTTAATTTCCCCACAAGAAACCCATTTGACCCTTTTTTATTGTGTTGAACTAAGATACTATTTCGAAACATAAGAAACCAAAAAACACATAGACCAAAATAAGGATTGTTCTATGTGAATCATTAACAAATATGTCAAAACGGACGTTAAAATACCGCCTTGACTACGTGAAGCAAGACGATCAATATAAAAACTTCAAGTCATGTACAAACTAATAATAGATTTGTCAAAAGAATAAACATATGGATATCGCATAAATAAAATAGAATCATGTTTTGTGGTTTGTGATTCAATACAAAAACATAAATAGACTTTTGGAATGAAGATTGGTCTAATCTGCATGATAAATATTATGGTTTAACGAATACTCTAAATTGGTAATCCCGCAATTCCTATTGCAGATAAATTACTGACAGTTACAGTACAGACAGCCAGACATAATGAAATTACAAATAATATAAATAGAGTATAAATATAGACTTATTTCACATTATCCATATTTTTAATAAAAAAGAATTTAAGCTGTATCTTTTTGACGCTTTTATTTTCTCATTTTACTACACTTATTACTTTCAAATTATTTTTAAATTAAAAGAATTATAGGCATTATATTTCGTATTTCCCATATTTTTTTTTGATTTTTTTTCAATCTCACTAGGGGAAAAAAGGTGTTAAGTAGGTATAAACTACAGCCTTTCTGAAAAAACTACCATAATATTCGCTGCAAAAACTGTTTTATGTTAAGATTTATATATTGGGAAGATAAAACTTTATAGTAATTTTACGTAAAAAAATAAATAACTGCAAATTTTAAAATTGCTATTTTTGCGTTTTTTTGTTGCATCCACAGTTCTGTGTAGTTACCCTGGTTAAGATTATGGCACAGTTTAGTAGGACATGTTCTGTATTGCTATGTAATATGTTATAAGGCTCAGTTAATATCGTGCAATATGGAATTATGGTATCACATAGGTTTGATTGGATATATAAATATGTACTTATTTAGATTAGTCTTAATTAAAGAAGTTTGGATATAAAAGAGATGCTTTCCATCTTATAATAAAGTTCTTTAGTTTTTGTGTGTGATTTAATTTAACCAGTTCCTTTTTTATTAAATTATACATTTTTTCTTGCAACAATATTTATCTTAAATCTTGTGGCAATTCATTTTTCCCATAGTGCCAAATTGATTTTGGGGCTCGGTTATAATAGGGTTTAAGCTGTAATATAAACTATTATTTTCAATATCTCGGCGAAAGATCTATCCTTTTGGATGTAACAAAAAATGCAGAGTAGCTTTCAATAGAATTTATATTTTGTGACTATAAAAACCCCACCTCAATTTTGGTGTTTAATTTCTTCAATCAGTTTTAGGTCTATTTGGTCAATGATGAACCATTGTAGTACCAATATTTTAGTATTAACTCTTCTATTTTCATGCTAATATTAATGACCCATAAAGGGAAGGTGCAATCTCATTGAAGATTTGGCATAATTAGACCCAACATTGGATGAAAAATCTGAAAATCATTTAAAAGCCATTTCTTACAACTATAAAAAACTGAAAAACCCCTTATCTTGCCGAATTTCAATTCAAATAATCTTGAGCTTTACATCAGAGTTGGTGCACATCTCGGACACAATAACACAAAAGTATAACTATCACAACCTACTATGTGTTGCGAAATTTATTTCCAAAGTACACCTATATCTTGCTGCACATTCTTATCAAAAGCAATTAAAAATGCAATCCCTATGAATATTAATCCAAGTAAGCAACTACTTTATATGGACATTGGTATAAGTATGTAATACATGTATCTCTAATATCATCAGTTTCCGTGAGCTATCGTTTATTCGTAAGAGCTGATCGTCCCACCCCGTTCATAAGAAGACTAACAAGAATCTGACTCATTCACATCAGCAATGACATATCCAACTTCGGTCCTCCTGTATTGTCTTCCTTGTATTCTGCTTAGCTAGCAAGGGAAGTCGTAAAGAAAATCCGATTGCTACCTGCCTTACCTGCTGCTCCCAACGCTGCTAATTCAAATTGGCTGGAGACACATTAGACGCCAAGCAAACCAGTTTTTATGCCTGAGGCCAGCACAGCTTAGAAACGTTGAACAGGAGCAATAAAAATCAAAAACAAACGTTTAAATAGTTGTATATGTAATAAAACAGCACTTATATAAACAGTTAAGTAGAGCAGTAAATTATAGTTAACATATATAAAACTATAGTATTTATGCTTTTTACAGGAATTAAGAGCCATTATGTGAATTAGTAATTGGCAACCAATCTAAGATCAATTGGCCAAATATAAAATCTAAATTGGAATTAAGTTTTTTACGAAAAAGATAATTAAGATCATAGAGGATATGACACATGGAAGGCCATAGAATGCGTCACTTTGATACAGTAGTAATTGTCGAATGGTTCTTGGTGAATTTCAAACTTAGAACATTCAATGCGCAAACATTAGTAAGACATTAAGCAATGAACTTATTTAATAAACATTATTTCTCTATATATATATAAAAAAAAAAATCAGTACATAAAACAAATATTAGATGTGCGAATTGTTTGGGAAGAACCTATTGCAGAAGGTATAATTCATTGTTTATTATCTCTGAATGTGAAGTGAAGAAAGAATGCCTCATTACTATTATGCATTTTCATGTTTTCTATAAGAGATGTTTTCCATCTTCATAAAAGACGTTCATTCCTATCAATAATAGTTCTGATTATAAAAATTCAAAATGCTGGTCAACTTATTTGCAAAAGTTAGTCAATTTATATTCAAAAAGCTGAGGAAGTTAGCTTCAAGTATCTGACCAAATTAGCTTCTCACAAATGCGCAATTTTCTCAAAAAAGTGGGTGGAAGCACAGTAAAAGCCAAATATTATAGGACCCTAAATTGTGGGTATATAGGCATTTTTCAACTTATTTTCGTGTTTTAAATTATTATGATTCTGCAACAGAGAAAATTTCATTTATCAATTTTAGTAGATGGCATTGCCTTATAAACTAAATTTCGCTATTTTTGTATGTATTATATCTAAACAATGTAGCCAGATAATGCCCTTAACTCATGTAATCAATTAATGCCCAGAAATACTATTGCTTATTGGAATAATGTGTAACAACAGATAAGTTACAGTTTAAATTAATTTCGTGTGCAAAAAAAAAAAAAAAAAAAAAAAAAAAGGCTTTTTACCTTTCCCCCTTTCTTCATATTGATACACTATGACTTCTTATGGTAGTTTGAATACAACAACAGGAATAGAAAATGAAAACAATGAAACTACAAAAAGTTGGAGGGAAAGCTTAGGAGAGAAGTTAGAAAATGAAAAGTTTCATTTAGCAGTTTTGGGTCTTGTTTTGATTGATGCTACTTGTGTTATTATTCAAATTGTATACACATTTTTTCATGAATGTCAAGTTCCTGTGGTTTTGTATAGTGGCTCTTCTCATAAAGCCAGTTATTTGCTTATTGCTTTTGAGATGGCAGAAGTCATCAGTATTTTTATTTGTTTGCTATTTTTATTTGAATGTTTGTTGTCCTTGGTTGCTTTTGGACCAAAGTATTATTTGCCCGGTTGGCCACACTGGAAATTGCATGTTTTTGATGCTGCAGGTTTGTAGATTCGTTTAGTAATTGTGTAATAAAATTGCCAACTCGTATTATATTAGTTGTTACGACTACGTTGATCCTTGAAGTTGGATTGAAAGGAAAAGAAAGAGAAGTGGCAGGGTAAAAATTTAATATATATTTATACACAAATCATTGTATTAACAACATTTGTAGCCTTTTAATTATTCTTCGTTTATGGAGAGTTGTCAAAATTATAGAAGCAGCTATTTTAAGCGTTAGTTATGCTCATGAAGATGAATTGGAAGAATTAAGAGCTAGTTATGCAGAATTGGAGGCCAAATACAAGCAAGAGCAAGAAAAGAATCAACAACTTTTAGAGCAACAACAATCGTAGCTATATATATAATGTTATTTACAATTTTTCATTATTATTATTATTACTGTTATAATTTGATAAATATGACGATGCTAAAATAAACATTGGTCTTCGTTTGGGAGCATTTGTAGACGGCGGTGAAGATACTATTGAATCCATATATTGTGGTGAAGATACTGTGGTAGAGGTGTTCTTCTTCTTCTCTTTCTTGGCTATTGTTTTTGCTGTTGTTGTAGTTGTAGAGGATGTTGATGTAGACGTTGATGTTGACGCTGCTGCTGTTGATACTTTGTTTGGTTTTTTATTTGATGTTGTTGTGGTTGTCATGGAATCTGCTGTAGTATCTGCATTTAAGAAGTGTGTAACATCTTGAAGATTCTTAAATGTAATTTGGTTGTTATTGTTCATTTGTTGTTTAGCAATGTCTAGATTGTTCAAAATGGCATCATTTGATGGGTTACTACTTGCTGTTCTTTGTCGTGCAATTCGTAATGCATTATGAGCTAGTCTCACATTTTTACTGTATCGAATCTTTTTACCATTTGATGTTCTTTTAGGGACATTTACAGGAGGAACAAATTGAAGTGGCTGTGGTGATGATGCTGTTTCAAAAATTGAATTAAAGCCAACTTGTTGATTATCATCTTGAATATTATTAGGAGTATTAATGTTGTTATTATTATTAATAGTAGATGTAGAAGGAGGAGAGCTGACAGTAGTGTTTGGGTTGGTTTGATTTAAATCTAAAAAGTTGATATCTGGTAATACTGAACTAAGGTCCATCATAGATGTATTATCATCATCGTTGTTATTTGGTGTGTTTTGATCTGTTGCATTTGGTGTAGTTGATGATAGATCTAATGCCCCAAATGGATCACTATTGAACATCTGATGGAATAATGCCATTTCATCCATAGATGTATCTGCTTGTTGAAGTTGTTGTTTCTTATTTTCATCATCTTGTAGGGTTGTTTCTGGTGTAGATGGCAGTTTGATATTGAGACCGATTGTAACATCTTGAATTAATTTGTTTAGTCTTTTCACTTCTTCTTCTAGTTGATTTACTTTTTGATGTAATCTTCCGCAATAACCGTCGCAATGAATCTTTACTTGAGTTAAAGTGTCAATAAATGGACAACCTTCATTGGCATAAGGACACGTATATGATTGGCATTGATTTTCGTGCTTTGTTATATCTAGTAGAGAAAATGGCTGACATAATGGCATATTATTTGGACATGTAATTGTTTGGTAGAGACATGTATCTAAATGTTGCTGCATATTTGATCTATTTAAATTGGTAACATTACATCCCTTATCAGCATTTGGACATGTGCGAGGCTGAAATTCACACTAAACAAAAAAAAAAAAAAAAAAAAAAAATGTTCAGTAAATCATAGTAACAAAAAGATAACCTTGATGATGAATTAGATTACCTCAGATATATGTTGATCTGATAATAAACCTTGCCACGAGCAACCATTTTCTGAAAAAGCGCATTTGATACGTAAGCGCCCAACTTGTCTTTGAACAAATTTTGATAACTGAAATGTGTTTTTATCCAAATTAGTTGTGCAAATTGGACAATTGGATTGCTGTTCAACATGATATGTTATACATTTACTACAAAACATGTGGTCTGAATAAAGTAACTAGATTTAATAATAGTTATTTGGTTAAATATCATCATTCACCTTCTGGACAATGTACTTGCATAGGATCTTCTAGTATATCTAAAAAAGATAAAATGTTGAATAATTAAATGTGCATTATTATTTCATAATTCCAATTATATACCAGAGCATATACCGCACAGTAATTCAGGACATGGCTCATCCAGCAATAAATCAACTTTTTTCATTGTACAAAAAGAATTAAAAAGAAAAAGAGAAGGGTACAAGAAATTTGAATTGGAATGCCCTTACTCAATAACAACAACGCGCGCGCCTTTGAGCGCCATTTTCGGAACTGTCTTTATAACGCGTCCACACTTTAAACGGGCAATTTGTATTATGCAATACAAACACAGCAAAGCACAGCTTTTGATCGACGGAAATTTGAAATTGTTGTCATCATCACGATCAATACAACCCTTCCTCATTAGTCAGCTGCTGTAGCCATGAACGAATCAGTTGACAATGATTTAAGGGGCACATTATTATATACAACGGAAAATGTCGGGTAACATCATCAAAAAGTATACATTCAACACATGATCTTAACAAATGACCTATTTAAATACACGCCACTTGTAAGCGATTGGATTTTACCCCCTTTTTTCTTTTTCTTTCTCTCTTTTTTTTCTCACACACCCAAAAAAGAAAAAACACATTACAACAAAGCATCTAATCTATCAGAAAAACGAAAAAAAAAAACTATACATTACACCTTTCTCTTCTTTTTAATTAAACGAAAAGAAAGGAAATTAACAAGAGAAAAAGAGAAATTCAAGTCTAAAGAATCAATTATGTCGATTTCTTGCACTAATTTTTTTCAATCTACAACATCTTTATATCCGACGGTTAAAAAAAAACGAATAAATTAATTAAAAATCTTTTAAAAAAAGCAGAAAATACATGTCAAGCAATAGCGTATTAACTTATTTATTATCACTTATTGGCATTATACCAATAAACCAACATCAATTACAACTACAACAGCAACAACAAAAACAACAAGAACAAAAACTATTATCATCATCAGCTGCAGATAAAGAAGAAAAATGCCAATTAATTTCATCTTCTGCCTTTGTTTTGCAAGAAGAGCAAGATGATCAAATGGAAATCCAAGATTGGTTGAGCAGATTATCAAAGATAGCTTTATGTCAAATCCTAACCACGACGATTGCCGATTATCCTCAAGTTGCCGATGGTATTTACATTAGACATTATGAAAAAAACTACAGAAAGAAGAAGAGAATTACTCCAAATATTGAAATTGAGAAATTGAAATCTATTCAAACAAAATCAAGATCAATAGCTCATGAATTAGATAACCAAAGACCAAGTGAACAATTCGGTAGAGCAAGTGAAACTGCAGATGCATTACAGCAAATGGTTCGATCACTACATGTTCAATCAGATCAATCATTTTTGACTTTATTTGGTCTTATCATAATAGCTCAGGAGAGTTTATTAGCCCCTTCCGAAGTTCGTCAACATATATTCTATCATGCAAAATTTGGGAGAACTCTCATTCTTGAAATATCAAGCGTTCTAAAGAATTTCAATTATAATAACGGTGGGAGCGATCAATATTGGAACTCATTTATGAACACTTCTTGGTTATGTGATTTACAAGAAATTTGCTCAAGATTATCGAGATATGATATTACTTGGGAATACCGAAAGGAATACAGCGATGTAGCTATTATGGCTGAACGTTATTATCATCATCGTTAAAAAATAAAACTTTATTTAATTCTACTTCCATAAAGCATTGTATTTTGTTGTTTATGTGTTCGAGCAAATTTAAGTAATAAGATTTCTCTGTCTTTCTTTTTAGGTGCTAAATCCATTAAAAAGGGTGTGATTTCTTCAGATGTCCATAATGGTTTTTCTGCGAATAATGATGCAAATCTTTGTGGTGGGTCTGTTGATAGCTCGGATATAGGGAAATATTGAATATACTTTTCAGTGTGTTGTAATTTCTTGGTTTCATGCATTATATATAATCCATCGATATACTCTAATTTAGGTATGAAAATATCGTATCCAAGCTTATTCCACATTTCCAAGAAATCATTCAATTCCCAACGTTTGTTCTTTTTGAGCATGGTTAGTTTTTATTTTGAGAATCATGTAAAATATTTCACTTACTCGAGGATTACTCAATAACCATTCACCTAAAAATCGACAAATCTTTGCTTGATCAAATGCCAATACTTTATTTTCATCGTTGATATCAACATGATTAGCTACAAATGCATTAATACATGCGATGACAACTTGATCCGGGATGCTATCTTCTTGATCAACTGCATTCATTTCTTCTGTAATACATAATTTGGCTTGTTTAAGTGACATTTCTTTGAAATTATAACTGTGTACAGTGGCATTAGTAACAAGCAAATCGAAAAGATGGTATAAATAGGCTCTATCAAATAATCTATAATATCCGTCAATCTGAAATGCTGATCTTGCTTCTAAACCATCCAATAATTCAAATTCACTTGCTTGAACAACAGACAATAGATCATGATATGTATATAATGTCTAATAGTGAAATAATATCAATACATTTATATGTACATACAAAAATAGTCTCTCTTTCTCACCTTGTTGTTAATAATCTCTCGTTCGTTCTCATGACCAGAATAACTAGAGTCTCTCAAAAGCTCATCAATACGACCAAGACGAGCAACACAAGGCAATAATTCGATCGTGCTAGAAATATCATCGTGTACAATATGCTGATCTGATATGGGATCTTTGTTGGCTAATATCAAAGAATTGGATGTATTGACTTGTCGTACTATAAATGTCTTTGATTCTGTACACAACACAGCTTCATCGTCTGCAAGACCTTTAATAACAATACTAACATACCGTTAATAAATAAAGACATAAAGTTGTGCTCAATGCTTACTCGTTACTAGATTCAAATGCTTCTACTAATTCAGTTGTACCAAGTTCAATTAATGCATAAGAGTTCTTTTCGAATCTGTCTTTATACACAAGCTTGGAGGAAGCCATAATATTGGTTTTATAAAAAAAAAAAGAAAGACAATGAAAAGAAAAAATTGGATTTATCAACCGCGAACTTCGTGATTTGTCGCGCAATGTCTACTTGCTCGAAGTAGAGTAAGCCGCAAAAACCTTCGCATGTTAACCTTTGATAGCATTATAAATTGTGTTTCTTCCTAGCCTTTCATCGAATAATGGAGAAATAACTTTTCTATAGATACGCATATATTATATTCATTTCAGATTTGAATTTAGATTAGATTTATACAATTTAGATCATTTTACTTTTAGAATTCACTTTAGCTACCAACGATTTCATATACTACATCAAAACATATCAATTTGGATATCGCTTAAAAATTTATACGTCTAGTAAGCAGTAAAATAGCTTAGAAACAGATTCATAAATTACTAGCGCATAATTTTCTCTGAATTAGGTTGAGCAAGAATTATTTGGAAGTATTTCAAAGAATAAAATGTAGACATATACAGGTTTACCCGCCAAAAAGTTATGAAAATTCTAAGCGGACAATTTGATGCAATGGAAATGAGGAATTTTATCTGTTTTAAGCTTAAATTAAATATCTCATTTCTCGGTTAAAAACAGTAATTATCAGTTTAGTGATCATATATACCCCTGCACAACTTATATTTTTGGTTTCATTCGGTTCGCATATGTTTTGAATATATTGGATAGTTTATGAGATTGCTTCCCAAGATTGTAATAAAGCATAACTTATCGTCAAGCTGTTGTTGCTAAAAAGCTGGCGTGTGTTAGAGCAAGTCTAGTTCTTTGCAATTAGGCTTGGAATGTTAATTTGTCTAGAGATGGACACTTCGAAAAATCTGAAATGATTACTTTTTTTTTTCAAGTAATTTATAAAATAGTAATACGAAGACATCTAAAATGCCAAGATATGTCGTTATCACAATTATGTTTGTATAGCATGCATTTTTGGCCAGAACAAGCCCTTTAAGAATAGTTAAAAAAAAAAAAGTTGCTGTTGAAATTCGAGGTGTTTGGTTGATGGTATCTCAAGAAGAAAAATAAGTTAGTGCTACACCTTTGTTAATGAAATTTTATCTACTTTTAATAATACAAAACATGTTCGAGTTTCAAAAAAATTTGAAGATTTTTCGTTTCTTCAAAACTATATATTCAAGAAACTATGGAGAGCTGTAGTATAAATATAATGTTTCCTTATGCTTATATAATAGTGCCAATTGGTAGCTATATATTTCAGTTCCTTTGATTTAATAATGTTGCTCACAAATTTCTTTTATCACATCATATAATGTTCATTGGTCATTGATATCCCTACCAGTTTTGAAAAATTTAGAACCATAATGCAGCACTTTAGGCCAAAAATAATTTAGTTTGAAATTTGTTTATCAGCATCTTCACTTCGTAATAAAGCAACTCAATTAATAAATAGAAGTATACGGTTTTTTGGTATTCTTCCAAGTAGTTTTTATGTAGAGTTGTTGAAATCAGTATTGCATATTTATAGTTTCTGCAAGAAATATATATGAATCACATTGCGCTACGGCTTTAACTGTACATAAAAGAGACGTTTATTATTTATTAATTTTGTTCATTGGCATTGCCATATATGCTGGTTTTGGCATATTTAGCTCTATATATAATCTAAAACAGTCTATTAGCCCATGAACTTTACTCAAATAAGTGAGAGTTCTGTTCCTATTATCTTACCAGAAGTTAGTGGATTCAAAAAAAAATCGGTATTATCATAGCTGTTATATATACCGTATTTTGAAGACTTCATTAATATACACTATGGTGCAGTAAAAAGGATTTAATTTTTTAAAAAGCTTTAACAGAGATACTGTTTAAATCCTTCTTTATTAACCATGGACAATCTACAATAAAACGCTATTTCTACTTCTCTATTTATATTGTTTAATTATCCATATTATTTGGCAGTTGTTCTATCAACTGCCAGTTATTCCGTAATTTTGAATATTTTGTTGAGTTGTTGAGTTTTTGATTTACTTGATCCAGAACGGTATTTTAATTTGATTTTGACAATCTCAGTTGTCGATCATGCGTTCAGAACAGTCTACCTGTTCTATTTAGTTCGCATGTATTTTAGATGGTTTTTTTTTTATTATTATACTAATGATACAATCACATTTATTATTTTTGGTATTTTAGAATACCCTTGGTTAATTATGGTTTATATATTTGTAGTCTCTTATTTGGATTGCATGGCATAGTTTCAAATGAGATGGCTTTTTTATTTTTGTTTATTATATGGGAAGGAAATACTACTTAGTTCAGCGCACCATTAGTCCTAGGTGACACACCAGTCCTGTATATTTCACAATATTAACTGAGCATTATAAATATTACAGCTTTACTTCATAAAAGTTATTAATAGGAAGCTATAACAGTAAAATTGAAATAATCATGCTAGATAGAACTCAAGACTCAAGCATCTTTTTGCTCAACTATAATGAGCCTACAACACTCACATGACAAAATACTATAACAACTGAAGCACCCAAATTTTTTGGGTAATAGCATTATAGTAATAGATTTAAAAAAAGCATAATTTGTAGGTTTTGCACTAAAATATATAAAAATAAAACTAAAAATAATAGACACTGTATACTGAAGATTGAAGATAAACAGCTTACTGTATGTTAGAGCATTTTTTACAACGTTGCCCTAAATATTGTCCCAAAAAATCCCTTCAAAAGTAGAATTACTACACATCAGGCTCGCATTACGGCACAAACATTTTCAAACCCCATTTTATGCAGACTTTATCTTAAAATACCGATAAAATTGATACAAAATTTGGTTTTCACTTGATAACTCTAGTAATTTTAAAGTGTTCTCAAAGAATAATATTTCAAAACAGATATACAAGTGAGAAAAATAAATCTAGCAAAAATCCCAGTTCAGTTCATTCCCAATTTATGAAGCTATTTCCATTTAAAGCCGAAAAAAACGTAACTTCAATGGGCTGTAACTCGAGATAGCAACCGTTTAAACACATAGTTTTTAAGCCAAAAATGATTCTTTTATTTAGCTTTATTATATTTCATTATAAAAATCAATCTTGAAAAATTATGAATTTCCCCTTATATACCCTCGTCCAAAATTTGACTTTTTCGAAGAAAGCTAATAACTCTATCAAAAATAGCACTAGAGTGACAAATAATGCCTCAAATAATCGGTATTTTTTTGCTTTATTTGTTTATAACACTAACTTTAAAGTTTTGTTATAAAAATATTTTTAGAGTCACTAAAAACTGATTTTCATATTTTTGCTTTTTTTGAAAAATATTGGGTGATAAACGTTTGTAATTAATATATCATTACATACAAAATTAAATTTCATGTTGAGATTGTTTAACAGTGCTATCTAGGTTACTATTCACTTTCGATGTCAATCTTGCATTTTAAAAATTCAGAATTGTTTTTACCACTTCTTTCATCATCAGAAAGTTTTTAATTTAAACTACCGCCACACCTGAGATGTATGAAAATTAAGAGAAAATTCGAAGAAATTGCTATTTTTTGCAATGCAACGGTACGTAGAGGATGTTTAAATCAGAAAATATAGTAGTTTTGAATGGAACAACTCACTGTAAATTTAAATAAGGTAGTGAAATAGGTTTTCAATTCAAATATTTTAATTGAATTTACAAAAGTTTCTTATGCATTTATAAGGAATAAGGAATTGCATTTATTAAATTTAAGAAGAAAAAATTCTTTAAGCATCTCTTTATTTGTATTTCATATCATTATTTTAATTATGCAATATGTTGCATGACAGTGGTGAATTTTATTAAATTTGCACGATGATTTTTTTTTTTTGCCGTGGTGCTGTGGTATTTACAAATTTCCTATGCATTATTCTTTTTTTAAGATAAATTTTTCTTTCTTAGTAATAAATAGCAACAGCTAATTACAACTACAATAATGCTGGTAATGTCTTAACGTCTACTTCATTGGCTCTTTTTGTCTGGTGGATTCTCACACATCGTAAATCTCAGCAATATTTAATGTTAAAGTTTATTTTAATTTATAAAGAATTTACCAAACTTGATCGAATTTTTGAACATTTTTTTAACATATTTTTTTATTTTATTTCAAATCGTTAAATATATATTTGCTGCATTCCTCTTAGAGTCTTAATAAAAAAATATGAGCAGATTGAGAAGCATTTAATCATACAGTACCTGCTAAGAAATTTTACACTGACAATCACTAATTCTGATAGATCATATACTAACTGAGCCTCAAGATCGATTTGACAGATTGATCCAAAAATGATACAAAAAACAAAATTACTCAATAGCTCATGGACTGTAGCGTAAGTTAAGCTAGCGTGTTAAATGGTTTTTGTTCCGTTTCAAATTTTGAATCTATCTAAATAATGTTCGGATAAATGTTCTACATTAAATTTTTCGTAAAATGCGATTAAAATTTTAGAAGTTTTTGAGGATAAACGCCACTTTTTATGAGTGATCTATCAAAATTACAACATTCCAAAATTAGAAAATCATCTTTGACAGATCTAGGATGTTCCATTGTTCCGTAACTGGTTCCTGTCTATCAGGAACTAACAATGAAACATAGCTTATAGCAATACTATCACTGGAACATAACATATTACATATCTACACATTTATCAATTAATAATTATTTATATTATTATTTCTAATGGATCTCTGTCCATTAGATCTTATCACAAATCACTACGGAAAAAACGCGAAAATAGAAATTTTAAAATTTGCAGTTAGTTATCTCTTTACATAAGATTATTACTTAGCTATATCTTTCCAATAGCATCTTCACGCAAAACAGTTTCTGCAGCGATTGTCATAGAAGTAGTTTTTTCAGAAAAGTTGTAGTTTATATCTCATTTTACACCTTTTTTCCCGTGGTGGATATCCAATAACTATATAAACCCCTATTCAATCCATCTTAATAAACGGTAGTACTTTTTACGTTGAATTTATTTCATACAAGTCTTGATAAATCAATGAGCATGTTTCAAATTTACATGACTGATAAAGTTTTTAGCAAAATTATCTGTCGATCTAGCTATTATTGACGAACTTTTTTAGCTACATTTTCTATGGAGAAAACGAGGTTTTTGTCAACTTCTTTCTCAAATTTAACATTTGGGATGAGGGTGTACTAGTCTTTTTTTTTGGAGCAAAACTGATCTATCAGAATTAGGAATTACCGAATTACCAGTGTAGAGCATTTGTCAAACTATGATGTTTGATATTCAAATCATACAATGCTGCATTCCATGTGTTTATCACCATGCTACTATGGGACTATAGAAGCATGTTTCTATTATATTCACACAATATTCACATGTTCATTCTAATTATATTATCATTCACATTTAATTCACTTATCAAATTAGTATATAAACCCCCTCTATAAGCTCATAATAAAACGGTACTTTTTCATTTGAATAATTTTATACGTTTACCTTTTGATAAATCAAAAACTAAGGAATTTTTTAAATAATTTTTGAGCCTATATTTATGGAAAAACAATATTTCGAGAAAAACTTAATTGGACTTAATAGAGCTCGCTAAAATCTATAACAAGAATAAAAAATAACTGTTGCTCAACAATTTAACGAATATTTCAAAATTTACTACAGAAAAAAAGAAAGAAAAAAGTGCAAAAAAAAATTTAATACTTAAATATGTCATAAAGAGCTCCAAAACAAGTAATTTTTATTGTCTAAAAATATTAGCATAGCTTATTTTTTGTGGAGATTTGAGAGCTCAAAGTTTTGGTTTTTAGATGTGAAATATCTGTAAAAATCAGAAACATTAGTACTGAAAAAGTTATACCAACTGCAAAAAATAGGATATTTCCGGATACCTATTCTCAGATTAAGATTGAACATTTTAAGTACGTTGACATACATATTTTTTTTTTGGTTGTTATTTAATGAAAAAAAGTTGTGCAAGGATAAAAAAGTCGAACCGAGTTTTTTTTTAAAAACAAGCAGTTAGTTTTACTTGTTATTTTCATCTATTCATGAACTTTACAATTCAATTTGAAGTTGAAAGTTGCAACTAAAGCATTCAGACAGCCAAATCAACTTAAATGTCTACTACTATGTTAGATGTTGAAAAATATAAAAGTATGATTTTCTGTATTAAATTTTCATTAAAACGATCAAAAATAATTCAAAATCAGTGAACCTTTTCCTTATTATATTATGTATGTTTAATTTTTTTTTTTTTTTTGAGAAACAGTATAGTACAAAGAATATCAATAGATAGCCGTAATTCTACCATATGAGAAGTATCAAGTTAACTAAAATTGTAGACCGTATGTCAAGGGTTAAGAAAATAGACTACCTGAACATCTAATGTTATTGCTTATGAAAAGATTTATTTTAAATAATATATAATTTAACTAATAAAACTCTGTAATAGAAAAAAGAACAATGCATCTATAATTAACATTAAATATCAAAATGGTCCCATTCATCCATAAGTGTATCCACTTCTGCTTCTTCTTTCGCCTTTTTATCAGTTGAAACCGTCGACGCTGACGATGATGATCTATTTCTTGTTGTATGATTAGTAGGACTAGACAATGTCGGCGAAGGATTTTGCTGAGCAGCTGGTACATCTTCAGCAAGTTTTTGGCCATCAGCAAACAAGTTTTCAAATACTTCACGACCCAAGCTCTTTTGGCGATCTGAAGCAGACTTGACCACCTTAAAACTATTTGCAAATCCATGATCAAACAACATTTCTAAAGATTCGTTTGTCAAGACAACCATTCTAAAAGAAGGTAATGTGATATCAACAACATCGGCCAACATGGAGTTTTCTAACTGTTTAATGCGCCCATAAAATGAAATACCATCTGCTGTCATGGTCAAATCAGCTAGACGATGTTTTAGAGTTGTTTCGTCAGGTTGGTCTCCTTTGGCAAGGTCGGATTGCTCGCAACTATGGATTACAAGACTTGTTACTGCATCCCATGCGATATCTGTATCTTTTAATATGCTCAATAACCAATAAAGCTCTTTACTCATGTCGATAATGTCTTGGCTTCTTAGTATACCGTCTCTGTCTTTATCATACAGGTTGAAGAACCAATCCATATGTGACATAATATCCTATTTTCTAGTATTAGTGACATTGTCTACCGTATATCTATAGAAATCTTACACCATGTAAAATCTCATTCATGCCCAAGATAACCATTTGAAAATCAAGTAGTTTATCGGCCGAGTTTTCAGTAAACAAGGTATAAATTCTGTCTATAAAATTACTGCAAACATTATTTGCTGCATTGATATCTGCATTATCTGTACTGTGCTTCATCTTTGCCCACGCTGTCATCGAAGAAAGCATGCTTTGAAACACCTCTTTATTCATTTTAGACTCTGATTGGGTGTTACTGGCTTCATGATTTGCATAATACAAGGCACCGAAATATTTGTCATATAAAATAGCGACATCCTCTTTGCTAAACATGGCAGTGTCTTTTAAATTACGGATCACAGTTCGCTTTGTGAATGACTCAATACCGGCACCAACTTTTAATTGATTTTGACTGCGAAGTTCAAGTATCATTTCGTTAGTTACCAAAGAGAATTCACGATACTATAATAAAAACGAGTGATAAACAACTAATTTGAAATTATTCAGTATTTGCTTTACTTACGGCAGTAAGCATTACTTCATTAAATTTCTATAAAAAGAGAATGAGTATACAAATCAATATTTCAAATTTGTGTATCGCACTTACAGTTATCTTGGTATGCTGATCTCCATTACCTACTTCTTCTTTCTGTCCAATATATTGGAAAAATGCCTTGAAAATATCTAGAAACCCACCATCATCTCTAGTTTCTAAAAGTTCTTCACCATTTACTTTCAAGATGGCTAAAGTATTTTGATATTAATAAAAAACGAAATATACCAGCATGCATTGTAATAATTTACCTAATCTATTAAATCATATTAGCTTGTAAGTTCATATATACAGTACATATAAAGTGATACAACACATACCCAATCTGAAATAAAATTCGAGGACCCTCCATAAACAAAATATCTAAAACTCTAACAGCAAATTCGAGGGGCATTGAATTTATGTATAAACTTAAGAACCAAGGAAGACAAGCAACAGATAATTCTACATTTGTGCGTTTAAAATGGTTCCACAGAATAGGCATTGTCTTTTCTACCAATTGTTCAAATGTGATTTGATCAAGCAAGGCACCATACATATTTGTACTGTAATAACCGGGAAAAAATCGATCCACCAAAATATGCAAGATCCAAAATGCCTGTTCTTCTGTGGTGTAAATCAGCAATGCAGAAACTACAATGTTCATTGCTTGACAATAACCTAATTCAGGGTTGTTCCAAGCATAGGCTGTTAATACTCTACGTAAACGATTGATACCATCAGGAGATTGATATCCTGGGTACTCTGGAAGTGATCTATTTAAATCCTTTTCAATTTCTTCTGTAGATGTAGATTTCTGTTCCTTGTATTTGTCTAAAATTTCCTGATATAATCCTTGATTTGCAAACCGTAAATACATGGCACCAGAAGACAATTCCCAAATTTCTCCTCTCAAAGAATTAGGTAATCCCACACGAACTAGTTTACCAAATGTTGGTAATTTTACCATGGTTAAATTTCTACCATTTTCTTGAAAATAAAGCTTCCATAGTTTAGTTTTACTCTTATCCTTGGACTTTTTAGAGTTTTCAGGATATCCAAATTCTAAACCTAAACCCCCTATGTGCACTTTAGTATCAATCAAATTGTCAGCTTGGAATATCTGCTCAGACTCGCATGTAGCCATAAATGGTTTGACTTTTTTAAATAAAGGAATTTGCTTGAGAAGCAATTCTTTTAATGTTTCGCAAAACTGTTCACATGCATTCTTTTCGGCCTGCAAGTGATATTTTTGTTTGTTAAATTTTTCGTTAGTTTATGTATATAAAATATCTTACATGCAGAAAGAAATCGTGTTCCATTTTATGCCATGTTGTAATAGCTACACCTGATGTATATGCACCTTTATTTAGCCTTTCCACTCGTTTAATGGTATACAATGGAAATACTGCTTTACAAACAGGTAAATTATGTTGTGGTGCTGGCAATCTATCTTCGGATTCAAATGTTAGAAATGTTTGCGATAGGTATACTCTTCCGATCAAATGAACTACGCCAGGAGGTACTTGTGATAGGAAATGAGGGTCTCGATCATTAGATGCATCTTTGGAATAAGTAGCTTCTAACCCACTGATAAGATATTGATCTGCTGGAAGTCTAAATCGAGCACAATAAGCGTTGTTTCTCTTTTGTGCTGCTAAATCTTGCTTTAATGGACTGACTAATTGATGATGAGGAGATCGACTTTCGGCTAAACGATGAATTTCTTGCATGCTACGTTTACTGCTTAATTCGGCAGCTGTAAATGCTGCATCGGTCGACTGTCCTGGGGCATCACCTCCGGCACTTTTAAGCCATCGTTGCATTGCTTGGCCTGTCAATTGAACCAATAAGTCATATACTTCGTCCCTTTTAAACATATTGGATAAATAGTATTCTTGTTTATATTTTGTAATTAATCTTAAACTATCATCAAATATGCCCTTTGATTTCTCTTTTTTAATTTCCTGTATTTCTTTTAGTTCAATCAATTCTTTTGTCTCTACTCCCAGTAAAAATGAATGAAACCCAATGTAATTTTCACTAATGTACAACCATCCTTGTCTTGACTTGTAAGCACCAGAATAATCTAATTAATGCAATGTCAATTGATTAAATCTATAAATTGTATTCTTTACATACAGCTTACAAAACGTTCAGAATGAGGAATGTCGAAAATTTGTCTAAATGTTCTGGAAGCGTTTCTAACATTTTCATCAGATGACAATTCATCTGTACCCGATTCTAAGAATAATATTTATTAAATAGCTGCTCATAGCATCTATTCCTACTTTTTTTTTATATGTAATATACCTATTTCAGTAACGATCATGTTGATTTTTTCTGAAACCCATCTTTCTTTTTCGAGTGGGTGATCAATTGTTTCCATTTCGGGCATCATATTTTTCTCTATCCAAAACCATGCTGCATCAATTGCCTTTTCAGTTTCTCCTACTGCTATCTGAAGACACATTGTATTCACTTCTCTTTGAAATAAAATGCGAAATGGCGGTAATTTGGTATCGAAACTAGTACAAAAATAAAATAAAATAAGATCAGCTTCAATTTTCAAGGCGAAATTACTGTTTTATATTACACATTAGCAATAGTGCTCACGAGATTGCGGAATAGATGATTTCCTGGTGAAGAAGATTTTTGCAATAAAAAGTTATCTTTTTGTAATATGGTTGTCCAAAATGGTGTTAATGTGATATCAGTTGGTGTTGGCAATGTAAAAACCTAATATAAATCTACGTTAAATTTTTATTATTCCTAAAAAGATTGTATATTACATTTTGTGGAATACCAGCCGTAAAGGCATGAAATTCTGTCATTTATTGACAAAACAGAAATGAGAAATATTGAACAAAAAGAATATGCTTTTTTTTTTTTGAATATGCAACAAAAGATACATCTTTTTGTTTTTTCGGCAGTCCAATCACATTGTTACTTGATATCCTTGGCAAAAAAAAAGCAGAAAATTAGCCGAATTCCACTGCAAACATGTCAATTTAAGAAGAAAAAAGTGATATATTTTAACTACAAACTCTTTGGTTATAATTTATATAATTTTTTCCATACAGAATGCTGTTGCTATGACAAAAAATGAAATTTTAAATGTTTCTGTCTAGCAACCGAATGTGTAACCATGCAACTGTTAGATACCGTAGTCAAGCAGTAACTCATTGATTGGGTCTAATAGACCAAATTCTATTTTTGATTGTTATGTTGTATGTGTGTGTGTGTGATAAATCCCTTGATCTTCATATCTTTAGAGTTTCAGCTTTATTATGACCTGTATTAAGATGTAATGTGTAGTTATTAGTGAAATAAAAATATCGGATCATCGTGATATTTTAACATTATCGTATACAACATTTGTTTCAGAAAGCGCCTTTTTGTAAAAGGAAACAAGGTTAAATTGGTTGTTTATTACCAATCTCCGTGAAAAGTGGGGCAATGTTTAAAAGCCTCTTTTTTCTACCAAAATTTTCATATATCTCTTTCTTCTTTCTGTTCTCTTGTCCTTCCTCTCTCTCTCTTTCTCTCCTCTTCTCTCACCCCACCATCCTCTCTCACACACACACACACTCTCTCTCTCTCTCTCTCTCTCTCTCTCTCTCCTTCTTACAAAAAAACACACACACAAAAATAATATCAAATCTATAAAATTTTATAACGACCACATCAATAACTCCTCATATGGCTGATAATAACTCTCCCCTTTCTCGACCTTCTTCATTAAGAAGGATTCGTAAAAACAATAGCAAGGTATAAAAAAAATAATTACTATACATATGAGTGGCGTAAATGACTCTAATACATCTTTTTTAGGATGCAACAATTAGTTTACCTAATTCTCGTCCTTCCTCTCGTCCTTCTTCTCGTCCTACTTCTCGGCCTGTTTCTCCCACAGGAAATCATAATGAAGATATTGATCAAATAATTCCAACAGCAATTGTAATCAAAAACATTCCATTTTCTGTAAAGAAAGATGCTCTCTTAAGTAAATTGGTAACGTAATAATTCTTCAAAATGATTGTATAATATTAAAAACGGGATAAATTTTAGGCTTCTATGGATGTTCCAGTTGCGTATGCTTTTAATTATCATTTCGATAATGGTGTATTTCGTGGTCTTGCTTTTGCTAACTATAAAACTCCTGAAGAAACTGAAATTGTAGTTAATACAATTAACGGATTAGAAATAGGGGGCCGTAAATTGCGTGTAGAATATAAAAAAATGTTACCAAATATGATGGATAATGACAATAGAAAGAAGGAGAGAGAAATGTCCAATTCTTCATCATCTCAACCTGGATCACCTTTACAAACTGAACGAAGATTACCAAATAGCAATAATAATAACAACAATAACAATAATAATAATAATAATAATAATAATTCAGATGATGGTAAAATAATAAAATTATATTGATAAATTAATATACTAATATCTTCAATTTTAGATACCCTGGATTTAAATGATCCCAATGTATTGGAATTGTATAGCTACCTTTTGCTTTTCCGAGGAGATCCCAATAGCACTGAAATTGCTTTACCAAAGACTCTTTCTGCCAAAGAACGTAGAGATGCTCATTTAATTGCTGATAGATTAGGTCTTGCACATTATTCTGAAGGTTTCGGCGCTGATCGACAAGTTTTGATTGAAAAGAGAGGCTCAATTCCTGCTCCAATTGTTCGACTTCAACATAAAAACTCTAGAGGAAATTTGAAATTAAGTCCTAGTCGTGAACGTTTGAATAATAATGGTGGCGGCAATATGGATAATAAGAGAGATAGTTACAGAAAGTCAATGATGTAAGCATTATTTTTGGATTTTTTGATTATTACAAATATATTAAATATGCAAAATTTTGTAGGAGTACAAGCACTACTGCTGAAGTCCTTTCTTCTTCATCTAACACCAATTCAAACATTATTCATCCAGTTCGTCAACCTCGTGGTCCTGAACCAGGCAAAAATTTTGCATCTCGTATGAATTCTGCTAGTACATCTGGTAGCAACACTACTAACTCTGATCAATTATCAGATAGTTTTTCTCGTCAACTTCATGTTGGCGCTTAAATTAAACCAATAAAAACAATGTTTTTGTGTATAAATTTAACCGAAAAGTTTCTTAATCTCCTCCCATTTTCTTTTTTCTTTTCTCCTTATTATACTCTCTCTTCTTTCTTCTCTTTCCCTTTTTTTTTCTTTTATTCTATTTATCGAAAAAAAATGTCTACTTGGGAATCACAATTAACATCTCAAGAAACTAAATATTTCACTCAATTATTTCAACTTGTGAGTAAACAGCAAGAAGGCATTGTAACAGGTGCTGAAGCTGTTCGTTTTTTTGCAACTTCGGGCGTACCAAATCAAATCTTATCAGAGGTAAAGTATTAATTTTGTGGAGTATGGGGTTATCATGGATGCTTATCAATTCGTCGTCATGGAAACTATTTAGATTTGGGAAGCTGCAGATCGTGATAAGGTTGGCTATTTAACACCAGAAACATTTTCGATTGCTTTAAAATTGATTGCATGTGCTCAACATGGAAAAGAAGCAAATGCGAATGTATTATCTTCAGGTTTGTTTTGTTTTTTTTTTAAAAAAAAAAAGGAAAACTATAATATAAATACTAATAACTATGGTTAATTAGTTGTTCCTTTGCCTCAATTCGATGGGGCTGTAGCACCAAGTCCCATTGTATCAAATGCCAATACACCATCAATAACAACAACAGCAACACCACCATCATCAACAGCATCTGAACCGATTTCTAATGTAGAACGCGAAAAATATGCCAACATTTTTAAAGTACATCAACCTGTAAATGGAGTACTTGATGCTAATACAGCACGAAATGTATTTATAAAATCTAAATTATCCATGGAGACATTAAGTCAAATATGGTAAATTAAAGCAAGGTTCATATTGGTACACACACCTTTTAACATTAAAACTCCCAATAGGTATTTAGCTGATGTGCGCCAATCAGGGTCTTTAAACCAAACTGAATTTATTATTGCCATGCACTACATTGCCAAGTTAATGGATGGTACACTCACTAGTTTACCGGATAAATTGCCTCCTGCCGTCTATCAATCAGCTAATGCTAATAGTGCTAATGAATCCATTACAACAACACAATCACCAATGATGCGTAATATGACTATTAGTTCTCCATCATTTCATAATGCTCGTCAACAAAGTATCATGACTCCTCCACAACGAACTAGAACAATTGATTCTCTTGGCAACTTGGCATTTGGTCCATCTGCTACCATTCATGACCCTGTACAACAGTGGGACGTTTCAGCTCAAGAAAAACAACAATTTGATGCTTATTTTGATAAAATTGATTCAAATAGAGCTGGTGCAATTCAAGGTAAAGAAGCTGTTGAATTTTTCAAGAATTCAAGACTTGCTGAAGCTGATTTGGCTCATATTTGGGATTTGGCTGATATTCAACAGAGAGGTGCTTTGTCAAGAGATGAATTTGCTGTTGCAATGCATTTAATTCATAAAAGATTAGCTGGTGAACAATTACCTCAATCATTACCAAAATCATTAATTCCCCCTTCAAACATTCAAAAACAACCTCCATTACAATCACCTTTTGGTAATTCACCAGCATTTGCACCTGCTGTATTTGCATCTCCTACGCCAGTACCAGCACAACAACAGCAACAACAACAACAGCAACATTATCAACAACAACAACACTCTCGCTCTTTAATTGACGACAGCAACACAAATGATTTATTAGGCGATTTCGGTAATGATCAAGTATCTCATGAAACTAACCAAGTAAACTTGCTTCAAAATCAAATTTCATCTCTTTCCACACAAACGTCCGACATTTCTAACAAGAAACAATCTACAGAAAGTGTATTGGAACAATTAACTAAACAAAAGAAAGATTTGGAAGCACAATTAACCAGTGTTCGTATGTCTCATGAAGCTGCTGTTAAAGATTTAAACGAAATTCAAGAAACAGTACGTCATGAGGAAGGCGAATGGGATCAAGTACGTTCAGAATACGATGCAGCTCAACAACAACTTACTACATTACAAAACGAAATTGCTCAAGCTACACAAACTTTGGAAAATGGACGTGCAGAAACAGAAAGTTTACGTCGTCGTGTACATGAAATTCAACAAGAAACAAATGTTGCTACTGCAGAATTGGAAAAATTGAGAACTCAAACTAAACAACAAAGTATGATGTTGGACATTAATAGACGTCAAGTTACTGCTGCTGAACAAGATCGTGCTCAAGCTAAACGTCATTTAGAAGATTATAAGGTTGCTGGTAATTTGAATACTGAAGAAGATATTGAAGATTCTGAATTTGAATCTGATCAAGATGAATCCATTTTTGCTGATTCTAAGCAAGATCGCACAAATACTACTCCTACTACTACTACTACTACTACTACTAATAATAATACAAAGGACATTGTAACAAGCCCTGAAATTGCAACTTCTGCTGTATCTACTCCTGCTTTGAATAATTTATTTGGTGAATATCCAGTTCCTAAATCAGCTTCATCTCCATTTGCCACCGCCTCTATTAGTAGTCCATTTGACGCATTCTCTACTAATACAACTACCGCAACTACCGATGCAGGTAACGATGATTTTGATGCCATTTTCGGTAATATGAGCTCCAGTACCACCACTACAACAACAGCACCTGTTCAAGCATTTGATTCAGCTGCTTGGGCTACATCTGCTCCAACCACCCCATCATCACCACCTACAACCACAAATGTAAAATCTTCCCGTGGCCCTCCACCTCCACCTCCACAAAGCAGACATCATAGACAACCTTCCGAAAGTGTCAGTTCAGTAAATTCAGCTACATCTCCTTCCACAATTTCTAAAAAACAACGTGCTCCTCCTCCTCCTCCTCCAGCAACTGCTGTATCAGCACAAACACCTACACATATTGAAGAAAAATCAGATGAAGAAGATGATTTTGAAGCTGCATTCTCTGGAAATTTACCAGAAGCAAAGGTTATTGCTAAAGAAAATGATGAGGACGATTTTGCAGATTTTGATGATGCATTTAGTGCATTTGATGCAAAGCCTACTGCTGTTTCTGCGCAAACATCTGCTGCCAATAATGTACCTTCTTCGCCTTCTTCTGCTGCTGCTGCTTCTGCTGCTGCTGCTTCGAATGATAATTGGGCTTCTAGTTTTGGTGGATTCAATTTCCCTAGTGAAGATAATTTATCTAAACCCCCTACTGCTGCTGCTGCTGCTGCTGCTCCAGTAGCAAATGCTACCTCAAACGATGATGATTGGGATTCAATCTTTGGTTCTACTGCTATACCTTCTACATCTAATACTCAAGCATCCCCTGCTATTGCCTCTAACACCGCTACTACTGCTAACACTACCACCAGCAATAATGGGTTTGATGATGCATTCTCTAGTTTTGGTGATGATTTTGGTAAACAATCTCCTGCTGTTGCCTCTTCCTTTACAAACAATAAGGGTAAACAACCTACAAATGCCTCTGTTTCTCCACAACCCGCTGCTACATCTACTACTACTACAAAACCTTCAATTCATTCTATTGGTATTGTAGGTGATAAAATTGAGGATTTGGTAAAGATGGGATTTGCTGAACAAGAGGCTAAAGATGCACTGAATAGATATGATCAAGATCTGGAAAAAGCAAGCAATTTCTTGCTTGATCAATCTTCAAGAGCATAAATTCAAGTGATAAGCTTTAATAAAAAAAAAATGTTATTTTTTTTTGTATTCAACTAATTAATTATTTATTGTGTCACTTCCTGAATTTGTAATTGTATTCAATAATACTTATCATTGCTGTTGAGACCAACGATGATTTACTCTCATTATAAGTTCTGATTTGGCAGCAGCAGCAGCAGCATGCAACATGGTAGCAGCAAAAATAAATTCAAATCCCGATTTTAGCTGTTGTTATTTGGCATGTCAAAAAATGGCAATTTTGATTTTTTTTACACTCTTTGCTCAATTACTCGAAATACTACATATAAACTAGGCATATATTTTTAATGCTTTTAGATACATATTTCTATAGTGCACCAAATGGTATAAGTTTTTAAAATATCTTTCACCAAAAATATTTCAAAAGTCAGAAAAATCAAAAAAGCAGTAAGTTCCAAAAATGTTTATAATTTATGCATAAATTGGGCCAATGAAAACGTTCATGCAAAAATTGAAAAATTTGGCAAATTTTGAGCTTAGGAAAGCTTTAGTAAAAATCCCGTTTTTTGAGGAGAAAATTGCGATTAAAGAAAAACAGGTGATTTTTGCCTATATACCTTCATAGAAATTTGATGAAAACGAATGAATTTTTCATGGCCCAAAATTTCCTAAAAAACCCAATGGCTAGCTATTATAGAATTAGAGAAATAGTTTTGTCTAATTCTGCGCTTCTGCAAATCCCTAGAACCATTACAATATGGCCTTTAACATTGCTAGTTTTTGCATAATTTTAGCATATATATGGGTAATTTACACAATTTTTTATATGCAATGATTGCGTTACTTTATTTTGTATCATTGATTTTACTTTTGTACATGTTTTGAAATCATTTTGCGTTTGATATTCGCTTTTGGGCATTGGTTGTATCACAGGTAAGTGTAGCTCAATCAAGGTGTTTTTTGTACATCTGCTTATAAATCAGCTCGAAGCATGTTAATTCCAAAATAAATATAAAAAAAAAAAAAAAAAAAAAAAAAAAAAAAAAAAAAAAAAAAAAAAAAAACTGGAATATTGGCTTAGCTTGAAAGATCTGAAGAGATAGGAATAATTATTATATACTGAAAATAAGGCGTAGCTCAGGGAGCTTGTACCACTTTGGATCCGAAGCAAAGGTAACAAGAATTGTGCTAGGCACAACATACAATACTGAATAAAAAATATGAACACAAAAAGGTATGCTACTCAATAACTTGATGATAATCTAAATCTTGATATAAAAGTTTCATGTAGCTAACAATTATTCTTTTGAAGTTAGGAATAAGAAGCTGGTTTGGAAAATTTGTAATACATTCTTCTTTGTTCCTGGGAGTACTAGTAAATATTAGTAGATAAAAGTAATGAACAAACATAGCAAAACATGTTTATAAAAAATGTTCGTGACAGTTTATTTTTAAAATTATGGAAATGTTATTTGTATTTACGCGTTAATTATGACATATTAATTGAACAACAAGGGTTTTGAACTATTTTAAATGATAATAATATTAATATGATAGATAGATCCATTATGGCTTATGTATTTTCAATAAATTAATAATACTACACTGAATATGAATTGAAGGATACTCGTAACCGTTTAAGTTGAAATTTGTCATCTCGAGAAAAATTTCCATTTGATTATTAATGCAAAATGCAAAGATTTTGCTTTCCCGCCAATTAACGCTTTGGATAACCGTATCAATGGTAACTAAATCCAGCCCTTTAATCTAAAACAGCAATAGTAGTACGCGTACACTTAACTGTTTATGCAAAACACAATTATTTGTTTCAGAACAAGATTTTTGAGTATAAAAAGGAAGCTTTTTGATTTTATATTTTCGATTATCAATTATTCACACCTTTATTTATTAAATAACACAAAAAATGTCTGCAATTCCTCGTAAAGCTTTAATTGCTATATCAAGCTACAACGAACCCTTTTATCCCGATGGTACCAAGACTGGCTTGTTCTATACAGAGGCACTTCACCCTTATCAAGCTCTTGTAAAGGCAGGATTTGAAGTAGATCTTGCCTCAGAGACTGGTACATATGGCATAGATGAACACTCTACTGAAAAGCAATTTCTTTCTGATGAAGATGAAAAGATTTATCACGATGCCAACCATAAATTTAATGTACTTTTAAACAAGCATCTTCACAAGGCTTCTGATTTGGATGCCAAGCAATATGGTTTATTTTTTGCTTCTGCTGGACACGCAAGTTTGTATGATTATCCCCATGCTAGAGGTCTTCAATCTATTGCCGAGGATATATATAAACGCGGAGGTATTGTTTCTGCTGTTTGCCATGGTCCTGCTATCTTACCCGGTATCAAGGAAAATGGTAAATCTATCATCAACGGTAAAACTGTAACTGGTTTCACAACTGAAGGTGAAGTTGTATTGGATATTTTGGAAAAAATTAAGAAAGACAAGGTGCCCACTATTGAAGAAGGCGCTGCTGCGGTTGGTGCTACTTATGTTGCTCCCCCAACTCCATTTGCTGATTTTAACAAGACGGATGGCAGAGTTGTAACAGGTGCTAACCCTGCCTCTGCTTATTCTACTGCTGAAGCTGCCATTGCTGCTTTTGACAAGGCTTAAAAAATGACATCAACATATCTGGTTTGTTAACTTTTGTACGCTCCTTTTGTTCCCAAAAAAAAAGTCTTTATACGAATAAAAAAAAAGTGATTTCCTTATTTAATTGATAACTTAGGAGGTTATTATGTTTGTCTATTTGCAAATCGATCGCTTTAATTTAAAGCAATACATAGATCGTTCTTACTAATGCTCGATGATCGCTTTTATAAGTATATATATATGTATATGTATATATATGTATATATATGCATATATATAAAACAAAATAAAAATTTAACATTCTGAAATCAGAAATACTCAAAATTTAGCATTAAACTTTTGTACGTCATTTTTATGTGTATTTTCTTATTTAAATTTCTTATTCAAAAAATTGCAGTAATATACGAGGCGATTTGTCATTCAAGCAGGTAATCAAGCAGATAGGACAGCCATTGAACTAAAGAAATAATCATATTCTTAGCCATGTACAGTAGAATATTGAAAACTAATATAATGATATACAAAAGTTTATGCAAAATCAAAATAGAAAGCCCTCAACTTGAATATATAAAGAAAAAGTAAGCTTAGGAGGAAGAGGAAAATTTGTCTTCATTCAACCTCAATTGATCGACCATGTAGTACATACTGTATATATGTTTGTTAAAATAAATATAGGTATATAATAACCAAACTGAATATAGTAACAACAAGAACAAGAACAACATTTTACTAGTATTATACTCCTTGAAGTATAAATCGATAGATGTTCTTTATTTTTACTGTTTAATCATATTAATATAAATGTAAGAGAAAGGAAGGGGATAAGTGGGGGGGTCAACCTTTTGGGAGTATTTCGCATTACGTTGAAAAAAGGAGTAGCAGTATATACAAAAAGAAGAGGAGGGGTTCATAAAGTAATACCGTATATTAGACATGTATATATATTGTATACTTTATATATCCGCGTATGTGTATATGCATATACGTATGAACCATTATTTTTTGAATGTGTTTTATATATATTTATAAATGAATACGGTTTTTTTTATTATAAATACTATAAAATGATGTCTACTATGTGTAAAAGTCAGCTTATACTAACTAGTCGATAGATCGAAAACAAAAAAGAACTCTGAGTCATCCAAGATTCGTAACAAACAAAGAAAAGCAATATTATTTTGTCAATTATATTATTTGATAATAACAGAAAAAAGGGCTCCTTTCAAAATACAATGCATTTTGTGTGGTGATTTGCCCCTCCTTTTTTGTCCTTTCTAAATCAATCAAATTGATTTTTATTTCAATATCTTTTGGTAATATGAATTCAATTATTTTACAGTTGTCTTATAGAATTAAAATTACTAAAGGGTATATAAATAAACATAAATCCTTAGAAATCCTCTTTTATTCTCTCTCTCTCTCTCTCTCTCTCTCTCTCTCTCTCTCTCTCTATTTTACTTTATTTTCTTGATTGTAACAAAAAAATGGGATATTCTTCAATTCCACCTTTAGCTTATACATCTATTTTAAAATTTACAATTGATGGTCGTCCTAGTATTGAAGTAAATATAAAACAAAATAAAAATAAGTTTATTACTTACACAATATAATCATGTAGGACATTCATGACTTATTTTCTACATTGATCTCTCAAGTATCATTTTCAACTCACAAATACATGTTTCGAAATTATTGTAATACATTTTCATCTGAAGATGCTATTCAAGAGTTGGGAATACTGAAATTTACAAAATCATCTGAATCAACTGAATATCAGAATGTATCTACAACAACAACTTTTCAAATGAATCGAGACATGGCAAAGGCCTTGATTCAGCAATTTCTTTGGACCCGACTTATTGTAAATGCTGTTGAACCTTATAATAGAACTTACCGAGATAAAGGTCTTTGGCGTCTTAGCTCCAAAGGTTTATGTGTATTACAAGAATTTTGTATTAAGACTAAGATGGACATTGGCAAATTTGCTACCTACGTAGATCCATCTGCTAGGTTTATTTACTTGATTCAGATTGAAAGATTAAAAGATAATGATCGACTTAATTGCAAAAGAAAATACATCTCATGTTTGTTTGCGATCATGATTGCAAGTTTACCTTTACGCCACAATTTTGAAAATGAAAGCAAGGCTACTTGTGGAGATTCTCATTCAATTTGTTCTTCTGATTCAGGTTCTACAACTTCATCGTGCCGAAATGCATCATTTTCTGATTATTTTCCTCATATCAAGACATTACCGAACGATTTATTAGTGGGTGTCAGTTATAAATATCCTCAGTGGTCAAATCAAAAATCGACGTTTCAGCAAGAAAGAGCATTACTAAAAAATTTGAATCCATCATCAAAGAAATTCAAGATGCGGGCTATATTTACGTCTTTATTATGTTGTAATTGGTTGATTGAATTTTGTACTGTAGCATCAAACGATGAAGCTGCAAGTATATTGACAGAATTCTTGAGCTTGGGTTGGGTAGAATTTTATGATGAAAAATATAGACATCAAGAATACATTCAATCATCAAAATCAATTGCTCTTAATATGACAAGAGAAGGCATTGAAGTAGTCATGGGTGTGTCCTTAAAACAGTGTAACAATTTTCAACAGCAGGCTGTAGAAGACCAACAAATTATAAACAAAAGATGTTCAACTGTGTCATCTCTGTCAAGTAATAACACAGATTTCCACCATACTACTACTTCATTACCTTCTTCAGATGAAGAGAAGAGGCCTTCATTTTATTACCATCATCATCGAAAAACTAAAACGCCGCTATTACCCTTATTACAAACATCTACAGTTTCTACTAATAGTGATAGCAGTACATTGCCAACCCCTCTTCATAATATCAATACAATACCATATTTTGATACAAAGCAATATAGTGATACGAGTCATATGAACTCAAGTACAACACCACCTCTTACTCCTACTACTCCTCCTGGCTCTATTCATATAAGAGAAAGTAATTCTATTAAACTCAAAATAATTCTAAAAGATGCTCATTACCGTTCTTTATTTCGTGATTTTCTTGAAACAAATTTTTGTGCAGAAAACTTGGATTTTTGGATTGATTATGATAATTTACGTAGAAATTGTCGGCAGCATACTGGCTTGTCATTAATAAATCAAAAGCAGTTACTTGAAGATGCGTATGCTTTATGGGAAACGTATCTTCAGCCAGGCATTACAAGTCGTGAACTCAATATAGATCATACTCTTCGACAAGAGATGGCAGATGAAATCGCCAATATGGTAACTCTTGTTCATACTTTTACTCCTGGACAATCAAAACCCATGGCTACTATCTCAACTAATTCAACTTATCAAAGCTTATCTACTATTTTAAATTGGTTCGATAAAGTAAATGATCAGGTTTGCAAACTGATGGCTTCTGACTCGATTCCCAAATTCATCCATACATCTGAATATAAAAATGCTGCTTATAGATCATTTGAAATCAATAACCACAACCCTTCTGTAGTTGCTAATGATTTGGATTCTTTTCCTCCTCCTCCCCAAAGAAAAGTAAAGGAGACAACTTATTTCTAGTAAAGCTGTTTCCTACTTTATAATTCAAAAATTGTTTTAATAAATTATCAGAAATCCATGTTTGTAATTTTAAAATAATGAAATGAAATGAAACGAAATGAAGGGCCAACTTTTTGTATTATTATAGTATTGTTTTATTTCCAATAATTTGATTCAGTATTTTGTAAATCCAGTTTCTCTTTTTTGTGCTTTTTCTTAATATATAAAACCCCAATAAAATGTATATATATATTTTTTGGTAATATCAACAAGTTTTTTCCCAACACTCCTGGTTTTCCCTTTTATGCAAATATCGTACATTAAACAAGGTTCGTCATGTACGCCGCTAAAAGGCTGTTATTTGTTGATTTATTCCAGAACACCCTTGGTCTTCTAATTCAGTTTTTTGGAATATAAAAGAATGCTCTTTTATCCCCTTTTCCAAATAAGATTTAGGACTTGATTATATTCTTTTTCTCTTTGTTATAAATCCCTATTTTTATATATAATCTACTTACCCTTGAGTTCGTAGCAAAAGAAGGGCGGTATCTATATCCCATTAGACATAAAGGAGACTGAAAATGATCCTGTTGCACATTATCTACTGTCCAATTTCCTTGGCCGTATGTAAATTATGATGCTATCCAAAGGTTTACTACGTAGTAATTAAAAGGAGTATAAATGATTTGCATATTTGACTATACACGCCTATACGATCTGTGGATTTACGTCATTGCGTTAGCGATAGTCAAACTCACCCAAGTAACATGCATTTACATATCTTTATGCAATGTGTATGTATTACTATTATAATGAGTGTCCCCAGCTTTATATATATATATTATCCTGTATATAATTATCTACTTGCACTCTCCTAATTGCATGCGAAGAGGGGATTGCCTTGGGTTATTTTGTTCTTCCGCCACTCTTTATAGAAAATAGAAAAACACGCCCCACTAACGTTTTTTTCTTGATCGTTTTTGAGAATCAAAGAATAAAAGTTTCAACTGCACATAATATGATCGGGATATTGTCAATAATTGTGCATGCATCCGGATCTGTCTATAACAGATCTTGCGATTTAAATTTATTTTACTCAAATATAGTTAGAGTATTCAGATTTCTACAAATAACCCTTTCTGATTACAAATGCTACTACACTGGAAAAATAAAGCCTCTATTATTAAAACATATTTATGCAGATAAGATGCATTCTATTTTTAGTAAATTTATTGCAGTTAATGGGAAATATTTGAATGTATACTTGCATTAACAAAGCTATCATAAATATCTGAATGCGATACAGGACACACCACACATATGTAAGTGAGTTAAATATAACTATTCTAAATGCAAATTTATGTTTTATATATATACATGCCATGTATGTAGTTACAGAAAACATTGGATGTATACATATTTAAATGAACATTGCTATAATGAGCTGTATCTATGGATTGTAATTTCATATGAAAAACTTTTGTAGTCGATGATGTAGTTTGTGAAAATATTATGGGCATGACATTTGCAACTACTACTATTTTAAAAAGTAACTGCATAGTAGAGTAGGTTAAAAAACGTAATAGAAGTATTGCGCTTAAAGCCAAGTATACATCATAGCTTTAATATTGGTGGGCGCCCTCTTCTTTATAAATAACCTTCTTATACTACTAAACACTTTTTAGAAGTTGCTTTCGACGCTGCTACGCAGACATACAGTGGCCACATTATACTATGTATTTCTTAATTTATTCTATATCTCATAAAAGGTTCAAAAACATGTGAAATTCACTATTTTTTCCTTAAAAACTGGGTTTCACGTTTCATTCATGCTGTACTTTTTTTTCGCAAAATAACCCCAAGTAAAATTTTATGTCAATGTACCTGAGATGCTCAACTTTAACCCAAAAATGAGCGTCCAAAAATGTTCTATTTTTGCAGTTGGTATAGCCTTTTTATTGCTAATGTTTCATATTTTTACAGATATTTCACTGCTAGAAATTAAAACTTTGAGCCTTCATATTTCTACAAAAAATTAAGTTATATCTAGATTTTCTAATAACAAGCCTTGCTTGCTTTAAAGCGCTCTATATGAATTGCCACGAGGTTTAAGATAAATATTGTTACAAGAAAAATTGTATAGTTTAAATGAAAGAAAACTCCAAAAACTGAATCACACACAAAAACTGAAGATTCTTTATTAAATATTAATCATATCTTTATATACAAAATCTATAAGTTGTAGATTATGACTACTCTAATAATCAGCCCATATATCAGTGAAATAGTGTTGCCTGGCACAGCATCTTGTTTGCACTTAATAAATTATGAGATTCCTTATTATACATCTTGTAGCATGTTCCTTACTATAAAGGAAGTGCCAATTTAAAATAAGTCGTTATCTTATCATAAACATCTGTGGTTACAACACTATAGTATATTAAAGTATAAAAAGAAATTTTCAACGCTTTTTTTATCCTCTTATTCACATTTTTTATACCAGATTTCGAAATATTCGTTAAATTGAGTAGCAGTTGTTTTTTATTTATGTCATAGAATAGTTAATCATCAAAAAACAAGCTTAGATATATATCGCTCGAGTTCGAGCCGAGTTTTCAAAAAAGCTCGATAGCGTAAATCAGGTTCGGTTAGTTTTATATGCCTAGTAATAGACCGCGTTGAGCTCTATCTTATCCAATTTGGGTCTTTTCGCAATATTGATTTTTTACAGAAATATCCTTGGGTCTGCGTTAAAATTAGACGTGTGTATGCCCATCCTAAGCTCTGAATGAAAAAAATTGGCAAAAATTTTGTCTTCTCTGCGAAAAATTTAGTTAAAAGGCTCACAAATAACTAGGTCGATAGATTATTTTGCTGCATATTATATATTATTTACTTATGAAACAGGTTCATTAAAAGTGGCGCGTATCTCCAAAAAAAATTAAAAATGTAACTACATACGCAAAGTTTAATGTGAAATATTTGCTTAAATTTTAATTTGGTGAATGCACAATCCAGAAATGAACAAGAATTATGTAATTTTCCAATTCTATTTACTTCGCACTGAAATGTCAAAAGGGTCAATAGAAATAATCTTGCCAAAATATTACACTTTTTGATGAGATGATATATCGTGTGTACTCTAATTTAACTGCTCCATGTTTTAATCAATCTCTGGAAAATTTTAGTGAATGTTTGTAGCATTGTCAGGCCAGTGCAATTACCGTAGGTGGATAAATGGTCCGGATGTTTTTCAGAATTCGACATTTTTCTGAATACAGCAAGAACCAATACCGCAATCAAAGTGAAACAAAAACAGTTAAAAAAATAAAACTATGTTTATAAAGAGTGCAAATTCATAAAATGATTGAATAAATGGTACTAAAATAATCTATGATTGAAAACACTGTATTATGCATCCGGAGCATTTTTCAGGGTACATGAAAAATAAGATTAGTACTTTGTATGATGACCTTTAGCTTTGATAACAGCATTAATTTTAACTAGGCATACTATCTACAGTATATGCTTTTGACAGTCGTTCTTAGTAAAAGTGGCCCATTTCTCCTCAACCCTTTGCCGTAATTTTTAAATTCTGTTAGCTTTAGTTGGATATGAGTTTAATTTTAGTTTAATGTAATACCATACGTGTTTAATTGGATTCAAATCTGGGTGTTAAGGTGGCTAGTTATAAGTTTAATTAGCGTTAAATTTTTTGTCTTTAAATCATAGCTTTGTGTGCTTTATAGTATACTTGAAGTCCTTATATTGTTGCTTAAAATGAATGTTTTTAGAGTCAAGACCATACCAATTTAAGGCATCCTTCATCACTATGGGAAAAAACGCGAAATTGGCAATTTCAAAATTTGCAGTTATTTATCTTTTCGCGTAAAATTATTATAAAGTTTTATCTTCCCAATATAACACCTTCATGCGGAAAAGTTTCTGCAGCGACTGTCATAGTAATTTTTTTTTTAGAAAAGTTGTAGTTTATATCTCATTTTACACCTTTTTTCCCGTAGTGCATAGTGGTTTTAAAGATATAAATGTAATTTCTCTTTTTCGCGGTACCATTAAAAATTCGACACCCATATTTATGGCTATTGTAAGTGATGCATCAACACATCATTAAGCCATCACCATGCTTGACAGTAAGTTCCAAATAATGGAATTGAGGCTGATCATCTGATTTTTTTTCAGCACTATTTGATGCCATCTGTACCCCAAAATCCTTATTTTTGTTTTATCAGAGAAAATCATGTGTCGCAAAATGTTGCATACTTATTCAACTTTTATGAGCATTGGCCCAGTTTAGCCTTTGTGATCTGTGAGTGGCTGTAAGCAGAAGTTTTTTCTTTTTTTCGGCCTTGAATCCCATTGATGTGAGCAATTGAAGACATGTAAAGTAGCTTATTTCAGTTTTAAGACCATTTAAATAGATTTTTACATCTTTTCTGGTTTTTAATTTGCTAAATACAGCCTTTCCGGGAATGTAAGCTGAGATGTTGCACTAATTAATAAAGTATGCCAATCATATAGAGATGGCACCATGTACGAAAAATTTTGCGTTTATATTCGCAAATAGTACTTTTCTAAACTCCTAAAATATGTTTTATAAATGTAGAGTAAGAACAACCAATTTTTAGCAAGTTTTTGATATTATTTTGTGTATCCTTCGACAATGTGCGCATCATATGAGGTAATGAGTAAAAATGAAGAAAGTATTGTTTAGAACATAGACTGCGTCGGGCGCATCTAGTATCATATAGCATCATCAATAGTATAAGTCTTCAAATAAGTATTAACTGGTTATAATTTTTAGAGTGAGAAGAATGAGGTTATAATAATGGTGCATTGTACATTTATTACATTTAGTTATGCTACATGAAGGCTATGATGAAATCGTGTAGCACGAATTTGTTGGATGATCCAATCACGAATCTGTCTTTGAAACTCGAGTTGGGTTATCTATTTGAAAAGAAGATCTATTCTCTAAATTTAGTTAAGAATGAATACTCTAAGTACTTAGCTCGGTGCAATGCTATTACTATCAAAACTGGTTTGACCAATCTGTTATAAAATTTAACACTTATTCGACATTTCCAAAAGACTATAGATACCCTGTTTCTTAATGTTTGTTAAAAAGTTCGTCATCTTTTTTTGATACAAAAATATACTCAATAAATATATCTACTAGTTTTATTTGTTGTGCCAATTTCATCATACTGAAACGATGAAGAGTACTAGAAGGATGTGATCCCGTGCGAGTAGCAGTATTACATTTATGTCCTGGGACCCAGTTCGGAGCGCCACACTTGAAACAATTTTTGGAAGACTCCAAACTAGTAGGAGAGGAATTGCTACGGGCAGAAGGAGTCGCAGAAGCAGGCCCACCATTATCTTGAATTAACCTAGCGTAAGCTTTGCATTCAGAAGTATTATGTGATTTGCTTTTATGAAGCTCGCAATACTTGTTGGAACCGTTATTAGATAAAATTTTTTTGGATGAAGTTAAATTCTTGTGAACTTTAGCAACTTGGTTGCTGTAAATAAGAATGGTGGCACACCACAGGACGACGTATCAACCTTGAGATTTTTTCAAATCTTCAGTTGTATCCTTAAGTACCCATAATACTTTTGACCTTTGCTGGAGTCATAGTTGACAGTAAATCCCTAGTGGTCCTGATGACTACATCAACATCCATGCTGTCGGTAAATCCCTTGCTCTTCCTAAGTATATTAACTTGTCCCTTTAGCTTTAGAGGAAGAGCGTTCATGAATCAAGATACCATCAGAAATTTAGGAGGAACTTGATTGTATGCACGCCTACCCAAATCATTGAACCGGTCCACAAAAGAACCTAAAGATTCACCTAGTTTTAATCCAATATCCATTAGATCGGAGACGCACTTCTGACGATCATCTAATACACTAAGACCGTAACGAGCTTTAAAAGCGGCCTTGAACTCTCCCCAAGATGGTTTTTTCGTAGTTGACTGGAACGACTTGTACCAAGTACGCTGAGTGGGTGGTAACATAGGCGGGAGCAAACGAGGATACTCGTTGGTAAAATTTAAACTGTACGAATACATCACATCTTCAAACTTGGTTAAGCAAGCGTGAACATCAACAAAGATTGTGTTTTTGTTATCAAAAACAGCTCCTTCCCATTGAAAATAAGGTAAATTTGCTGGGCAAATTATCTTATTCTGTGAATACATAGGAATTTTGTAGGATGTTGGAGACGAGGGCAAAGAAGCACAAAGTTGCGATAACAACTCCATGGACATACGCAAAGTCTTGGTGAGATCTTCCAGCTCCAGCACCGCGGCACAACGAGCAGCACCAGTGAGAGTTGAGAACTTAGCAGAAGCCAGAGTAGTATCAATAGTTAACTGATTTACAGTGGACTGTAACTTGTCGACATTTGCCTTTGACAAAGTAGATCCAGATCCGGTTACAGTAGCAGGGAGAGGTAGTTCCAAATTGTTGGAGTCAACCTCCATGCTGTTTGGGTCTTGACTAATTGATGCATTAGCAGGAGAGAAGGAGACACATTGAGCGTTGGAGCAACTTTTGGCGAAGTGCTGGCAGGGCTTGAATTAATTTCTTGCATTATATAACAGATTTGTTACTTGATCAAAAAAAATGAATTGTCGAAACAATATAAAAAAAATAACAATTTAAAAAAAAGAATATATTGATCAGTTTCTCAACTGTTATAAAAAAATCAAAAATGATAGTAACGTTTATTTAAGAAGTAAAATGTGGTTGCTTTTATATGTTTTAATTATTATGATTATCTCAAGGACCACACCAGTATAATTCCCTAAATTGTATCATGAGAATAATTATCCAGATATACCTTGAGGGTTATTCATCAATAATCCGGTCAAAGCAAATGCCATGTTGCGATATTGCGTGGCAGTATGGATGCTATGAGAACTATAACTATTAATACTGTTAAAGTTGCCCTTTTTTAGTATTGTGAGAATTGCCCATTAATTCATGATTATAAATATGAGAAAAAGTTTGAAATATACTGTGGTATTAAAATAGAAAGAAATAGACAGATATAGCTGAATACAAACCACTGTTTATAGTCATAAGGTGTAACATATATGAACTTATGTCATGTAGTAAAATATACTATTTATGGACATGTTAAATTAGAGTTTCAATGTTATTTCAAATGTATATATTTAGATTTAGCAGTTATTAATATTGTAGAAGGCGGCATAGATATGGTTGACACAATATTATTAACTTTATTTTTTAGTATTTTTACTCTGTATATATAAACAAGTATGATAAACGAACAGAAAAATAATTAACAGAAGTAAAATAGATCAGTTCTTTACTTATTTTCATTGATTATTAGTACATTGTGATGTGTAATCCCGTAGATTTTAATAAGTTTGCATTTTTTTGTTTGGCCCTGAAAAATGGTCCGAATGCATACAGTGTTTTCAATCATAGATTGTTTTAATACCATTTATTCAATTGTTTTATGAATTTGCACTATTTATAAACATAGTTCTATCTTTTTAATTGTTTTTGTTCCACTTTGATTGCGGTATTGGTTCTTGCTGTACTCAGAAAAATGTCAAATTCTAAAAAAAACATCCGGACCATTTATCCACTTACTGTATATTATTGGCTTCTATTTACATTTTAGATGTAGCTGTTTACATATTATTGGATTATATTATATTTACCAAATGTACAAATCATTGGTTGATATCAAACTATTATATGGCAAATACGTCGTTGTTTTTTCTTATTATAGATGTATAAACAATATTACATTAATGGGTTATTATATTATGGTTGTATATTAAAACGGTTCTATTAAATTAATTGTAGTAATGTAGTAGTAATATTATCAATATATAAGATGCAAAGGCCGAAGTATTTTTATTACAATAAAAGATTATGGAGATGACATCACCTACCTTGAGACCTATTACATTGAATCTACAGCAATATAGTTTGTGTTTATGTAAAATGCTCCTAGTTAAATGCAGAATGACTATGTCAAAAGAGAAATTATTAGTTAAAATGAAAGTTGATTTTAGATAGTAAACTTATAACATTAAATACATACATTACTACATTACTATCCTGACGATAGCCCAGCATATGAAATAGAAGATATTTCTGAAAAACTAATTTACAAATAATAAAAAGACATGAATATAAAGTATACATATAAATATAAAAAAGAATAAAAAGTATACCTTGAACCAGTTGGCAGAAGCAGCATCAGTTTAGTATTATTAAAAGCTAATAATATTTGCATAGGGAATATATAAATCTTACTACAAGACGACGAATTAAGACTCTGCACAAGAAAGATTAATATTAGACTACTAAATTTTATGCTTGAAAATTCTTGTTATTTATACAACATTTACCATTGTAACAAATAGAAGACTCAAGGCATAGTGCTTTGAATATATATGCAGTATATAAAAAAAAAGAAAAAGAGAGAAAAAAAAAAGAGAGAATTAGAAGAAAGAGGAAAATTTAGCAAGAAGCGAAAGTAACTCATTTTATACACTTCCATTGTACGATACGAGATTTTAGTTTCCTTGTATAGAAGTTCCAAAACAATACAAATACAGTACATAAAATATTGGCTACTTACTATTTCCGTATAAATTTGAGAAAAAAGCCAAAAGGAAAGTAAAAATTCCCGAAAAATTTTGTAACATACACTTGTCTATTATTTTAATGTATTTACTTTATCTTTAATTATTATCTAATAAAAAAAATATTCATCTAAAAAAAATATACTGGAAAGAGTGTGAGAATAGTACAAAAAAAAAAAAATAACATAGGGGAAAAACAACAAACATTTTGCGCTAAAAATTACTGCTTGAGCGCTCACTTAATTTTAATTACTACAGCAAAAAATATTTTGAAGGCGTATTAGGGTTCCCTAAGACGTCCCCAGACTGCCTAAAGCTGTAGTGGGGGAATTTTTATTTAATTAATTATTAAATTTTTAAAAAAAAAAGCGGCGATTGCATGCCCCCGTGGCCTAATGGATAGGGCGTGAGACTCCTAATCTTAAGATTGTGGGTTCGAATCCCACCCGGGGTATCTTTATTTTGCAAAGGTTCGATATGATTTCGAAAATGTAATTTTGTTTTTTTTTTTTTTTTTTTTTTTTGCAAATCTAAAGAACCCAATTAATTTTTTTTTCTTAAATTAGCTGTGAAATTTATTTACTGAATGCGTTATTTTTGAAAAAATAAAGGAATACCAATGTAAATGCAAAACTTTCACAGGAGTAAAGGAATTATTTCTATATAATTTTCTCTAGTTATTGGAGACATACAAGCATGAATGGAATTGATATATAAACTCACAATCATCTCTTGATAAGAAAAATATTTTGGTTTCAAGAATATAACAGCCATGTGATATATTAAATCTGCGATGAGCGCATTTGCATTATTTCGGCTATTATGAGATCCAAGATCATCAACAAAGGACCTCTCATGGCGTTTAGTTTATGCAGTACTACATGATATCTAAAACATATCGATAAATTTTATTAAAAACAGAATACATGTCAGTTATAACTTAGGCATCTGCAGAGCTTAATGCAGTCATACGTTGAATAAGGTCTGTCATTCTATCATCAATGACTTTAATGTTACTATTGATGGAATCATCATTCTCTTTCAAACTCGTATTAAGCTACATATACAATAAAAGCAAATCATTAGATTCAGTTTTTGATATCAAATAAATGCAACTTACCAACTCGCATGTTGTAGTTAAACTCTTTAATTCATCAGTCATTCTAGTCTGCTCTTCTGAGATAACTTTGACTGATTGTCCAAATGACGCAGCTTCTGTATGCAACGTTTGTAAAGCCTTAAGTCTAGTTAATAAAGCAGGAGTCAAGTTCAAAAGTGGATCAACTTTTTCAAGGGTTGCAAAAAGTTTGTTGATCTAAAAATCGTTAAATCACTGAATGCGTTATGTACTTTCAAAGATGGCTCACCTTTGCCTCGTTATCGTTGCCATCTTTGTTGGCAGCTTCATTTGAAGAAGGGGTATTTTGAGGATTAATAGTATTGGTAAGCCCAAATCCCAAACTTGAAGTATCTTTGCGACCAGATTTCAATTCATTCAGTCGATCTAAATCACTATTTAAAACCTTGACTCTTCTTGCTACCATTTCGAGCTGTCTAGGTTGAGCGAGAACAATAACTTGTTGCTCCAATTTTGATAGAGAGTTTATAAGAGAAGTAGAAGAGAGATTTTGAGGCTATTTTATGCGTTACAAGATTTGTCAATAACTCTACTTAATTTTTCTTACCAATTCATCCAAAGCTTGTCCAGCGTTGGATCCAACAAGCTTTTCTATCTTTGCGATACGATCATCAATATCTGATAGTTTGCTTTCTTTTTGCATTTTAGCTGTCTCAGGGGTATAGAAAAGTTCGTAGGTAACCATATCATTATTTTTGCTCTTCTCCAACACAGCTGAATCGTCCTCTTCTTTTTTATCAGATGTAGTGGGAGTTATATTTTTGAATGCCTCTAACTGCTTGATTAACAATTTTGCGTCCTCAATAGATTTGCCATAGTTTGATTTTTGACTCAAATCATCATCCCCTACTTGTTGATTCATTCTAACTAGATCTGATTGTAAATAAGCAATTTGAGACAGGATATCAGATTGCGAAATGGTTTCTTTTGCATCTGCTGGTTCCTATAAATATACTTTAGATACCTTACGTGAATCATAAGCATATTTTATATTATACTCACTTTTGCTTTTTCCATTTCGTCGTTTAATTCCTGAACTTCATACATAAGACGACGCAACTTTTGCAAAGGTGTCTCATCTAAAGATAAGTTTTTGGGTAAAATCTCATATTCATTTGTTTCCATGGCTGGTGGACGTTTGACATAAGTGCGATACATGGCTTTCTTTCTACGAGTTAAGCGGTCCGAAAAATCTAATATGAAATTAGTAAGATAATCCTGCTATTTTAGATACTGAATGCCACTAATACCTGTGTCTGTAGAATCTACAATGCTTCCTTTAAACCTATTAGCAGCATCTTTAATAGAAACACGGGATTTTACAACATTTTCATTATCATCGTCATCGCTTGACTATAGAAAGAGATTAGTTTCCAAATGATAACGTGTATGGGGTTAGTAAAATGTGTACCTGGTTTTCATAAGAAACGTTAGTGACATTGTCTGTTGAGTCAGGCGTCTCGTAAACGTCTGGTTGATCATCCTAAACATGCAATTTTTAGGTTTGTTTTTGCTCATATCGTATAATTATTGATCGCTTACAATATCAGGAAGAGCTGAATACTTTGAAGACATGATTGCTCAAGAAGAATATTATGAAGATAGGGCAAAGTTGAATTAATATTAGCACTTTATTTAATTTGTAGAGGTTCTACACGTGACACGCACATAATTAATAATAATCGTGGTTGTACTCTTGATTTATTTGATTCATTTGGTTTAATTTATGTATCTTTTGTCTTAGATATTCATTTTCTTGTTCCAATTCAAAGATTTCCCTATTTTTTTTATATGTTATTTAATATACTTTAATGTACAATCGTCATGACACCGACATTTTATAGCGTCTTATCTGCTTTAATTCACCTTTGGCTTGATCTAGAGCCTTGTTTTGTTTTGCTATTTTTGATCTCAAATATTCAATTAAGTTTGTCAAAGCATTGAGTCGAAACTAAAACCCACAAAAATTTAAATTAATCGAGAAATAGTTTAAAAATAATTGTTTACATCAATAATCTTTTCAGTATTATCGAAAATATTCCTTGTAGATGTCAAAAATCCTGTGCCATTTTTTGGTACCTTGATTTTCATTTAGACAGTGTTCAAAATACAATAAATCCTTCTTTTACCTTTTCGCCTATAAATGTAAACTTACATTTCTTTTTACATATAGGACAGGATTCTTTATATTTATTATAACAACTATGGCCACATATTATATGTCCACATTCTGTCATATAATCCCATTCTGACAAGCTTTTCCCACAAAAATCGCATCCAAACATTTGTTGAAATTATTTTTAATTAAAGAATAATCTTTGATAAAAGAGACTTTTTAGTTGAATAGAGGAAAATGGGATATGCAAATTTACAAAAGAGAAAATAAAGAAAGCGAGAGAGAAAGAGAGAGAGAGAGAGAAAGAGATAAAATATAATAAATCTAATTGTTAACAGAGTATTTGTAACTGCAAGGAAAAAATAAAAATAATAATTAATGACTGATACATTTGATTCATAAAATAAAAAAACTAACCCGCATTTTTTACAATTGTAAAAGACTGTTTGACCTTCATCAGCAGAACGCAATTGCATAGTATGATACTCCATTTCGTGATGACCACAAGAAGGACATTTTTCTTTAATCTAAATTCAAGAAAAAAAGTTTAAAATCGAGAAATACACATTAGATATTTTATATAAGCTTACAATAGCTCTGGCTTGTTTATTTTCCTTGCTTTGTTGAACTAAATGACGCTTAGATTTCAAAGCTGATTGGAAAGAACGTTCAGATGAAGTAGTAATAACTTCTGTAGCTTCAACACCGGCTGTTCTAAAGGCACAACTACATTGATTACATAATAAAATATCATCGTCGCCACCTGCCATATCCAAAAGATTACCACATTCAGGACAGAAGGTAAGAGAACCGATAATATTAGCAGAAGCCTCAGTTGCCATGTTGTTTAGTAAAAAGCTGAAATTTGACAGTTTAAAGCAGTATATAAACAACGAAAGCGTTAATAAAAAATATAAAAAAATTATAGTGGCTTATTGAACATGTGTAATATCCATAGGTAAGACAGTCAATAAAATATGCATTGATATTGCTCATTAATTGTTCAGGAAGCTTTAAATATTATATCGTCAATAACCTTACAAATATACACTGTATATCCTACTTACGCTGATGATTCAAGGGCAAACTAGTTAACTCTCAATTCTTACTAACCTCTATAAAACGTCATTAGCTTAGCGATTACGATTTGCTCATTTAAAATTGAGACACTTCCCTACTTCTTAAAGAGGTTTTCCTAGTAATTCTTTATATGATTATTAATACAAAGAAGCTTTTCTCCCATATTTAAACGTATCAATTAAATTCCAAGATTTTTTTTTTCTTCAAATCACCTTTTTTTAAATTATTTTATATATCAAGCTAAATTGACCCTCGGAAAATTTGAGAATCCTTCTTGAAATGCGGGGCAGCTTTTATATATTTATATAAATGATTTATCAATTCAAGCGTCAATTAAAATTTTTGTTTTTGTAAAGTTTTCATTTAATTCTATAACGCCTTCAGCCCCTCTCCCCTTCTTTATGTATTTTACTTAAGCTGTTGATGTTTAATATGCAGCTTTAAAAATGTACATTTAATTATAATTGATATTTTAAAATGGGAAAACCCTTGGTTTTATTAAAATTACTCTTCATCACTCTCTTCCTCCTCTTCTGATTCTTCTTCTGCTTCGTCTAACCATTCAATAAACTTGGTAGCCTTTTCTCTTAATTTAGCTTCAGCAGGAGTTGCCTTTGATAAATCAGTATTATACCATCTTCTAATAGCTTCTTCTTCCACAATATCAGCATTGTAAAATAATTGTAAAGCACCTAAAAATACTTTGCTTAAATATTCTTGTGATGTACAATGCTTCTGCAAGATTTGTAAAACATGTAATTGATCTTCTGGTAAATGTGTCATTTTTCCAATTAAAGGCGCCCATTTAGTTAAAACAGTTTTTAAGCTTTGAACTGAATTATTACGATCAATGTGATCCATAACAATAGGAATCATTACTTCACGGATATCAGTATATGAACCATTGCTAGACATACGCAAACCAGTAACCTCTAATGCGGCAGTATATACAGTGTGGTTTTCATCCAGAGAACGTTCAATGGTCTGTGCAATTTCCTTTTTAAATTCTTCTGTCTTACGGGCCATACTGTTTTCAAGTGCCCATGATCCATTAAGAGATCCAATATCTGAATCATCATCATCAGACTCTCCAACTTCACTTGCACTATCAGTGATATCTCCATCTTTAAGTACAAGATCAGCCATATCATAAGCTAATGAGCCAAGCTTTACATTTCTAATATCTACATCATCATCGTCAGATTGAAGTGTCCAGAAATAAACTGTTGGGTGATCACCAGTAAGAACTTGGTGGCGCTCTTCCTCATCATCTTCCTCATCACTGCTTTCATCAAACATGCTATTTTTAGGTTGAGGTAAAAGACTAAGTCTAGAATATTTAGGGATTTTAGCACCAGGACCAAGAGTAACACCAAGGGACACAAGACAGCCTTGATCAATTGTAGTATTTTCCAAAATGTTAACATTGTTAGCAATAATACTTTTCTTAACAGTACAGTTATCACTAATTGTGATATTATCCCAAAGGAAGGCACCTTCTAAAATAACATTGTCGCCAATTGTACAATTTTTTCCAATAATTGAGTTTCCAATGCGAGTATTTTCTCCAATGCGAGTCCCAGACCCAATTTGTACATTCTCATCAATCATACATGACCTCGATAAAACAACGTTTACAGATTTATAAATGTTGCCTCTAACAAATTCGTAATCATCACCTGTTCTCAAATTGGTTTCAGGAACAATAGGAAAAGCCCAACGGTTAAGAATATGGTTGCTAATGGTGCTATATAATTGTTCGTTTTGTACACGAGCAACATAGGGTTCGAATACAAGATTAGTGTAAATTGTCTTGCCTAAAATATCAGATGTCAAAATGCCATGAACAAAATCGCTACGTAAACGTTGCCAGTCGAAGTTTTCTGTGAACAACGCAGGAACTTCAACAGAACAAATATCAAGATAAGGATCAACAAGGTCGTTACGGAATTCAATTTGAGGTCTATTTTCAAAAATCTCGGGTGAAATCTCCATACGGTGTTTGCGAGGAAGTGAAACGACAGACTCGTAATAAACACATTGATTTGTATTAGGATCCAAGACAAAAACGCTATTAGAATCCTTTGCTCTATAAATATAAAATTTAGTGTTATTATTCAGCATATTATCTACATAATTTTCAGCATACCTGGCAGTGTGAGTGCGAGATGCTTCCTTAAGAAGCATCGTCATAATTGAATTCTTATCAGTCTTCTTGCGAGCACGGTGTTCTTCAAGAATTTTGTCCAATTTAATGTTGGAGATAAGTTCTCCAGATGTCAAAATAAAATCGGTAGTAATTAATTGACGAGCATCAAGTTCACGAAGTGCATCACCAACAGACATACATTCTGGTGTTGCTACAATTTTGACTGTGAGTCTAGAGTTAGGCTTCATCCATTCAGATTGTCTAATAAAGATTAAGTGAGTATACGGCTTTGAATCAAATGTCAAAAAATAGTATTTACTCGAAATATGCTTTAATGGCCTCAATATGTGTTGTACAGACAATAAAAACTTCAAAAATATCTACAGTGGCTAATAATTCCAAAGTATATTCAATCAATGGAATATTACAAATAGGCATTAAACACTAGCGTCAAAAAGTTTTAATAATTTGTAATAAATGACTTTTCTGAATTTACTTACTCTAGGCATTTCATGAGAAATAGGGAGAAATTGCTCCTCAAAAGAATCTGTTAAAATAACAGCTTGAAAAGGTGTCTCTTCCTCTTCATTGTTTTCATGGCTGTTAGGCTTCTTTTGTTTGGGAGACATGCTGTCTATTATAATTGAATAGGAACGCAAAGAATTGCTATCGCGTTCGCTCAATCTTAAGAAAAAAACTGTGCCTCAGATTTTTTTTCTTGGTGACTACGTTTACTTTTGGAAGGTTGCAACATCAAGGATGAAAATAGCACTGATATAGAACTAAAGATATTGTAATGGCTTCTTAAATATTTTTTAGTAGTATTAATTACCAAAACCACACATGACCTTTAAATATACTCATGTATTAAAAATTTGGTTGTAAATGTTGTATCCACATGAAGAATTTTGGCAGATCTATTTCAATTTTCAATTAGATATCATGACTCTTTTCTTTAACTAACCCCAAACTAAACGTTTTTGCCTGTTCCTGGATTTATTTATATCTAACCAAGGACTCAAAAACGCGTAAAATTTGCTGCTCCTTTCTTAAAAACTGGGTCTCACTTTTCATTCCTGATCTATTTTTTTTTATTAAATAACATAAGGAAAAAAAATACATGTCAATGTACTTGAGATGCTCAACTATAATCCAAAAACGAGTATCTGGAAATATCATATTTTTTACAATTGATATGACTTTTTCAGTGCTAATGTTTCAGAATTTTACACGTATTTTATTACTTAAAACTAAAATTTTGAGCCTTCATATCTCTACAAAAAATAAGCTATGCTAGTACTTTTAAATAATAAAAATTACTTCTTTTGAGACTCTTTATAATATATTTAAGCATAAAAAAGTTCTGAGCACTTTTTTTTTTTTTTCTTTTTTTGACATTTTTTGTGGTAGATTTCAAAATATTTATCAAATTGAGTAGCAGTTAATTTTTGTGCATGTTATAGAACATACTAATCTCTGTCAGCTCCATTTTGGATTTCTTAAAAATATTAACTTTTCGTCGAGAGGTCCTCGAAAATGTGTAAAAAAAGAATATCCTCAATTTTGCTTCCCAAAAAGACGAGTATACCCTAGTTTTAAATTTTGGATTTGAAAAAAAATTGACAAAAATCCTGTTTTCTCCATGAAAAATGTAGCTAAAAGACTTGTCAATAGCTTGTTTGATAGATAATTTTTTTACGCATTATTTTAAGTGCTTAATTTTGAAACATGTTTATAGAAAGCGGCTTGCATCTTCAAAAAACCTTTAAAATTTTAATTGCATTTCACGCAAAATTTAATGTGAAACATTTGCCCAAATTTTATTTAGTCAAATGCAGAATTTTAAGCTGTACAAAAACTATTTAGTGCGCTTTCTTAGCTTATTTTGCAGTTCACGAGCTATTGAACAATTTTGTTTTTTGAATCATTTTTGGATCATTTTTGGATCAATTTGTCAAATCATTTTTGGAACTCAGTCAGCATAGGTTTAAGCTATAATGTAAGCTATTATTTTGATTATCGCAACGAAAAATCAATATTTTTTGAAGAAACAAAAATGGTAGAATAGCTCTTAATAGGATCTACCTTGTGACTGCAAAAATTTAGGATCTTAATTTTGGGGCTCAGTTTTTTTTCAATCAATTTTAGATCAGTTGGGTGAATGATGAGCCAGCGCGCCTGTATTTTGGTATTAGCTACTCTATTTTGCACCAAATATCAATGGCTTGTAGAGGAGAGGTACGTGTGTGTTAAATATTTGATATGATTAGACCCAATATTGGGCAAAAAAATTCGAGAAATATCTGAAATTTACTTTTTACGACTGTAAAAAAAACCCTATCTCGCCAAATTTCAACCCAAATTAACTGTCGTACTATATAAAATTTGATGTAGTTATGTACTACGCTCATCTCTAATATTAACTCTTGTGAGCCATTGTGCTTTCGGTAAACTTGAACAACAATGTTGTGTCAATATCTATATCAAGGTCGCACATCCAATGTTCCAGTCTATAATCGGTATTATAATAGATTAAAGTGTATTCACATGATCTACATCATGTTCTCCACGTTGTTCCACAGCATATTCTTAAGATATTAAATCTAGTATTAGTTATAATGAAAGTATATAAATACATCCTCTGGATGTATCGTTAATAAAAGTATAATATTTTGGCAAGATTATTTCTATTGATCCTTTTGACATTTCAAACAAGTTGATTACCTGTTATTTTTACTAACTGCAGTAAAATGAGAAAAGCTTTAAAAAAAGATACAGTTTAAATCCTTCTTTATTAAAAAAATGGATAGTGTGCAATAAGTCTATATTTCTACTCTATTTATATTATTTGTAATTTCATTATGCCTGGCAGTTTTACTGTAACTGTCAGTGATTTATCTGAATTAGGAATCACGGGATTACCAATTTAGAGTATTTGTTAAACCATAATGTTTATCAGACCATGCTACATTCCATGCGTCTATTCATGCTTTTTATTGAATCACAAAAGTATGATTCTATTTTACGCATGCGATATCCATATGTTTATTCTTTTGATAAATATATTAGTTTGTCCGTGATTTAAGGTTTATATTGAGCTTCTTGATTTACATAATCAAGGCGCCTTTTTAATGTTTGTTTTTCGACATATTTTTTTAATGATCCACATAGAACAATCCTTACCTTGGTATATGTGTTTTTCAGGTTTATTTTATGATTCTACTCGTTATTATATAATTCAGTTTATTTTATTGTATGTTACATTACTCATACTTTTCATATTTAATGATTAAATCTATGTCATCTCTATTTGAATATTAGAACATAGTGTTATTTGAGATGACATTTGATTTCTTATGTGTGGAAATAGTATCTTAGTTCAGCACACTAACTATGTACTACTATATCTGTTACCACTTAGATTGGGTAATGTAAGTTGTTAGGCACACACTCAATACTGCTGAACTGACTAATAATTCTTGCAATTGCCTCATTATTTCAATATGTTCTGGTGTCTATATTTTAGTGATATTAGGAGCGTTTCTCAATTTATGTAATGGTGTTGTCAACGTTGACATGAGTGGCAAATTAGAAAGAAATTAATCAATTCCAAATATGAACTAAATTCACGGCTACTTTTTACAGTAGCCTCCCAATCTAAAACATTTGAACCTTCTGAGAATCCAATGCTAAACCTTTACTAGATACAGGAAGCAAAAACCCAATATGTATGTTAGAATACATTTTACAATATTGCCGTAAGGACTGTACCAAAAAAATTCTTTCAAAGAGTAGATTTACTACATATCGAGCTCAAATTTCGGGACTCGAATTATCAAACTCCGTTATATGCGGACTATATCTTGAAATATCAAGAAAATTGCCAGAAAACCTACTTTTCAGTTGATAACTCTTGCAATTTTAAAGCAATATCAAAGAGTCATATTTTAAAACAGATATATACAGGAGAAAAATAAAGTCAGCCAAAATCTTAATTAAGCTCATACACTATTTATAAAGCTATTTCTATTAAAAGCGTACAAAAACGCAACTTCAATGAACTGTAACTCGAGATTGCATCCGTTTAAGCACATACTTTATAAGCCAAAAATGATTCTTTCATTTAGTTTTATTATATGTTACCATAAAATTCGTTTTGAAAAAATCATGAATTTCTCCTTGTATACCCTCGTCCAAAATTTGACTTTTTCGAAGAAAGCCAATAACTCTACGAAAAATAGCCCTAAAATGACAGATAATACCTAAAATAATAGATATTGTTTTGCCTCATTTGTTTGTAGCACTAACTTTACAGTTATATTATACAAGTATTTTTAGAGTCACTAAAAACTAATTTTTATGTTTTTGCTTTTTACAGAATTTTTGGTAATAAACTTTTCCAATAAGTATATCATTAAATGCAAAATTAAATTTCATGCTGAGTTTACTTAATAGAGCTAGCCAAATTACTATACACTTTTGATGTCAATTATACATTTTAAAAATTTTATCAATTTTTTCATCATCAGAAAGTTTTTATTTTAAATTACCGCCATGCCTGAGATGTGTGAAAATTCAAAAAAAATTTGTCGAAATCGTTATTTCTTGCAATGCAATAATATGTAGGGGATGTTTAAATCAGAAAATATTGTAGTTACGAATGGAACAACTCATTATGAATTGAAACAAGGTAGTAAAATAATTTTTCAATTCAATTGTCTTGAATGAATTTGATCTACCAGAATGAGGAGTTACTGGATTACCAGTTTAGAACATCTGTCAAACCATGATGTTTGACTTGCAAATCATACAATGCTGCACTCCATGCGTTTATCATTATGCTACTATGGAACCATAGAAGCATGACTCTATTGTATTCACGCAATACCTACATGTTTATTCTAGTTATATTATCATTCACATTTAATACACTAATCCAATTAGTATATAAACCCTCTCTATAAGCTCATAATAAAACGGTACTTTTTCATTTGAATACTTTTATATGTATACCTTTCAATAAATCAAACAATATGCTTGACTGATAATGCAGCTGCCTTATACAACTGAACTCGTAGTGGTTTGATTTCATTTAACAACTTGACTTGCTGTTCTTTTCCCAAGGAAGGACATTCATCTCCAGCAAGTTGAATATCGAATTCACTATCACTCATAATAGTGCCATCATAGCAATGAGGAAAAGCCTCTTCGCTCAATTCTCTCGTAATACGAGCATATTTGCGACAAGCATTATCTTCAGAATGCAGAGCATCATAATTGCTCAATACACTGGCATTTTGTCCCGAAGACAAAGATGTTTCCGTTTCAATATTCATATCAGAAGATACAGATAGATTGTTGTTGGCGCTATCTATAAATTTCTGACAGTCTTTGGTGGCAGTACCAGTAGTTTGTTTGTCGATAGTGTTGCTCATTTTAAATAAGCTAAATAAGTAAAAAAAAAAAAAAAAAAAAAAAAAGGTACAATAAAAGTTCTGTAGGTAGATTAAGAAAAATGAAATGTCAAAGGAATCTATAAAAATAATCTTGCCAAAACATTACACTTTTATTAACATTACATCCTTTGAATGTATTTATACACACTCATTATAGCTATTACGAGGGTTTTACTATCTAAGAATATGATGTAGATCAATACAGATGCATCAATCTACTATAACACTAGCTATAGACTGAAATATTGGATTTGAGGCCTATGATGTATATTGACGTTACAGTATAAACTCTGTTAATGATACAACTAGGCATGCATTCAGTTTATTGATTTTTTTTTTTTTTTTTTTTTTTTTTTTTGCAAATTTAGATTCATTAGACATAGGGCTTTATGGAGAGTTTCTGGCAGCAAGAACTCGGGCAACAATGGTATTGAAAAACCATCGTGTAGACTATCAAACAAACAATGACACAACCTATTTCGCTTTGCACAGAAAGCCGAAGCTCTCAGCAAAGCTCAATAAACAAAGAGTCGACCAAAATTTGATTGCAAGACTGAATGATCAGTTCCCTGATGCAACATACATATTTGGTAATTACTCTGCATCAAATGTTCGATATCAGGAACCTATCCGTAAAATTGATTTCAGACGTTTACTAAAAAAGCAAAATATAAATGTATTTCTAACTGATGAATTTTGTACAAGTAGAATATGTCCTGAGCGTAATAATAGATCACTCGTAACATTCAAAAATGTTGAGAATCCTCGACCACATAGACAGCGTACATGATCAATAGTCAAATGTCATGGTTTATTAAGGTACATATGTACACTATTAATTTAACTATTATATTGATTTATTCGTTGACATCTATTTTATATACAACTTCTAAGATGTTCAAATCAGAGCCACATGGAACATGGCCTGCTTATTAGTTTTGAATACCATCTGTACAATCGTGATTTGGCAGCATGTTTGAACATACTTCAGATACTGTTCTCAGTAAGAATTGGCAATGTAATTCCTGCCCGTTTCCAACGAGAACAACAACAACAATAATAATAATTAATTTCCATTAGTTACCACTGTTGGCACCCGAAATACATTAAGTGTAAATATGTACTCATTTATTTTAATTCATGAGGTATACTAAATTTCTTTGACACAGTGTACCGCATATTCAAAAATGCGAGCAAGTTAATAAATAGAGGGTTTATTTTTAAATATACATATATTTTGTGATGCCAGATCATATAATTATTATTAACGTTTTTTGTTAGGCGTACGCAAAAGCATAGCGTGAGCTGATTGAGGAGCAAATTTCTTAATAGCTGCGATCAACTCGGGGAATCTTAAAGGCTTAGTAACATATTCATCCTATTCAAAATCATCAATATAAAATCTTGTTGAAAAATGTCTGAATGAACTTACCATTCCAGATTGTAAACACTTTTCGCGATCACCAATCATAGCATGAGCAGTTAAAGCAATAATAGGAACATGCGAACCAGTACCAGAATTGTGTTCAATTTCACGAATCTTTTGAGTAGCTTCAAAACCGCCCATGATAGGCATTTGAACATCCATTAAGATCAAATCATAAGTGTTGCTTTCAAACGCTTCGACGGCTAATTTACCGTTTGATACAATTTCAACTTTGTGTCCAAACTTTTCCAAAATACGTAATGCAAGCTTTTGATTTACAATGTTGTCTTCTGCCAACAGAATTTCTAAAGGAACGGGTATAGCTGAATCACTTGGTAAAGATGAATTACTTTCAAGTGCAGGCAAGAGAGTATAAGCAAGATCAGATAAGCTAACAGGAGAGTTGATATAACCTGTGATGCCCAAGTCAATACATAATTTCATATTAAGACGATGAATTTCAGGAGCAATAAGAATGATAGGTGTATATCGCAAATGAACTGCCTCACGAATTTTCTCTGCATAAGCCATATTATCTACAAGTACTGTATCAAAGATGGGTGGTTGCTTGTTGTTTTGTGATTGGAATACAGTTAAATTGGTCATATTAACTGCTTCAGATATGCCAGTGACACGGAAAGGACTCAATCCAAGCTCTTTGAGCTTTGATTCTACATCAATTTGATCACCAGTGCCATCCAGGAACAAGATATTGCGACCCTTGAAACGTTTCATCTTTTCAAATGCATCATGCTGCTCCTTGGGATATCTCTTAAAGTTGAGTGTAAAGAAGAACTGTGATCCACGACCATACATAGATGTTACCCATAAGTCACCGCCCATTAATTGCACCAAATGTTTAGAAATGGATAAACCAAGGCCAGTACCACCATATTCACGGCTATAATGAAAATATTATGAGTATTTACAATAATATAAACCCTTTAAAAAATACTTACGTTGTTGAACCATCAGCTTGACAGAATGTATCAAAGATAACATTCAGTTTATCTTCTTGGATACCAATACCAGTGTCTCGTACACAAAGTTCAACGATTACATCATCACCTTGAATGCAAACCACCTTGGTTTCTAAAGCAACTTCACCTTGAGTAGTAAATTTAACAGCATTGCCAATTAAATTAGTAATAACTTGTCTTAGACGAAGAGGATCACCTATCAACTGATCAGGAATAGCACTATCTACGTTATAAATAAGATCTAGTTTCTTTTGATTTGCTTTGACAGCCAATGTTTTGAGAACACTGAAAATAGCAGACCTAAGAGAGAAAGGAATTGATTCAATTGTCATACGACCAGCTTCGATTTTGGAAATATCCAAAATATCATCAATAATGCTTAGCAAACTGTTGGCAAGACTAGAGACAATCATCAAGTTTTCTCTTTGTTGACGAGTTAATTCAGTTTCCAAAGTCAAGGATGTCATACCAATGATGCCATTCATGGGAGTACGGATTTCATGACTCATATTGGCCAAGAACTCACTCTTGGATCGATTAGCCAATTCAGCTGCTTCTCTGGCTTGTCTATTCTTTTGAATAGCATCACGCAATGAGTTCACCATTTGATTAATCTTAGTTTTGAGAGAATCCATTTCACCAGAAGCCTCAACTGTAATAAGACGAGAGAAATCATTTTCAGTGGCTGCTGCAGAAATTTGAGCAAAAGCACGGACTTGAGTTGTAAGATTGGAAGCCATTGTATTAACATTACTAGTAATATCTCTCCAAAGTCCTTCGATATCTTCAACTTGAGCTTGAACACCGAGTTTACCTTCAGTACCAACTTCTTTAGCAACTCTAGTCACTTCAGATGCAAACGAGCTTAATTGATCTACCATGGTATTGATGGTGTTCTTCAATTCAGCGATCTCGCCATGAACTTCAACTTCAATTTTCTTGGACAAATCTCCTTGGGCAACAGCTTTACAAACAGCGGCGATAGAACGCAATTGATCTGTCAGATTACTAGCCATTAGATTGACATTATCAGTCAAGTCCTTCCAAGTACCATCAACACCAATGATTGTAGCTTGACCGCCCAATTTACCCTCTGTTCCTACTTCACGAGCAACACGAGTAACTTCAGATGCAAATACTCTCAATTGATCTACCATACTATTGACAGTAATCTTCAATTCCAGGATTTCACCACGAGTTTCAACATGAATCTTCTTACTCATGTCACCACTAGCAACGGCTTTGGTCACCTCGGCAATTGAACGTACTTGAGTTGTTAGGTTAGCAGCCATGATGTTTACGTTATCGGTCAACTCATTCCAGGTACCGGCAACGCCCTTGACAACAGCTTGTCCACCAAGCTTTCCTTCTGTGCCTACTTCTTTAGCTACACGAGTGACTTCAGATGCAAATACACGAAGTTGATCTACCATGTCATTGACGATATTTTTAAGCTCTAGAATCTCACCACCAGATTCTACTTCAATCTTCTTTGACAAATCACCTAACGCAACGGCTTTAGTAACTTCAGCAATAGAACGAACTTGACTAGTCAAATTAGCAGCCATTTGGTTTACATTATCGGTCAAATCCATCCAGGTACCGCCAACATTAGGTACAACAGCTTGACCACCTAGTTTTCCTTCAGTGCCTACTTCTCTAGCAACACGAGATACTTCAGATGCGAACACATTCAATTGATCCACCATGTCATTCACAGTGTTTTTCAATTCAGAAATTTCGCCACCGGATTCAACCTCAATTTTCTTAGATAAATCACCAAGAGCAACAGCCTTTGTAACTTCAGCAATAGATCTTACTTGACTAGTCAAGTTGGCAGCCATTTGGTTTACATTGTCTGTTAAATCCATCCAGGTACCATCAACATTAGGTACAACAGCTTGGCCACCTAGTTTTCCTTCCGTACCTACTTCTCTAGCAACACGAGATACTTCAGAAGCAAATACATTCAATTGATCCACCATACTGTTGACAATATTTTTCAACTCGAGAATTTCACCTCCGGATTCGACCTCGATTTTTTTAGAAAGATCACCCAATGCAACGGCTTTAGTAACTTCCGCAATAGAACGGACTTGACTAGTCAAATTAGCAGCCATTTGGTTTACATTGTCTGTTAAATCCATCCAAGTACCATCAACATTAGGTACAACAGCTTGACCACCTAGTTTTCCTTCCGTACCTACTTCTCTAGCAACACGAGAAACCTCAGATGCGAACACATTTAATTGATCTACCATGTCATTCACAGTATTCTTGAGTTCAGAAATTTCGCCACCAGATTCTACTTCAATTTTCTTTGACAAATCACCAAGAGCAACAGCTTTTGTCACTTCAGCAATGGAACGCACTTGACTAGTCAAATTAGCAGCCATTTGATTTACATTGTCTGTTAAATCCATCCAGGTACCATCAACATTAGGTACAAGAGCCTGGCCACCAAGCTTACCATCAGTGCCTACTTCACGAGCTACACGAGATACTTCAGATGCAAAGACATTCAATTGGTCCACCATACTGTTGACAATATTCTTTAATTCCAAGATCTCACCACCAGATTCTACTTCAATCTTCTTCGATAGATCACCAAGAGCAACAGCTTTGGTAACTTCAGCAATAGAACGAACTTGAGATGTTAGATTAGCAGCCATCTGATTGACATTATCGGTCAAATCCATCCAGGTACCATCGACATTAGGTACAACAGCTTGACCACCAAGTTTTCCTTCTGTGCCTACTTCTCTAGCAACACGAGATACTTCAGATGCAAAGACATTCAATTGGTCCACCATACTGTTGACAATATTCTTTAATTCCAAGATCTCACCACCAGATTCTACTTCAATCTTCTTTGATAGATCACCCAATGCAACAGCCTTTGTAACTTCGGCAATAGATCGAACTTGAGTAGTCAAATTAGCAGCCATTTGGTTTACATTATCGGTCAAATCCATCCAGGTACCGCCAACATTAGGTACAACAGCTTGACCACCTAGTTTTCCTTCCGTACCTACTTCTCTAGCAACACGAGATACTTCAGATGCGAACACATTCAATTGATCCACCATGTCATTCACAGTGTTTTTCAATTCAGAAATTTCGCCACCGGATTCAACCTCAATTTTCTTAGATAAATCACCAAGAGCAACAGCCTTTGTAACTTCAGCAATAGATCTTACTTGACTAGTCAAGTTGGCAGCCATTTGGTTTACATTGTCTGTTAAATCCATCCAGGTACCATCAACATTAGGTACAACAGCTTGACCACCTAGTTTTCCTTCAGTGCCTACTTCTCTAGCAACACGAGATACTTCAGATGCGAACACATTTAATTGATCCACCATGTCATTCACAGTGTTTTTCAATTCAGAAATTTCGCCACCGGATTCAACCTCAATTTTCTTTGACAAATCACCAAGAGCAACAGCTTTTGTCACTTCAGCAATGGAACGCACTTGACTAGTCAAATTAGCAGCCATTTGGTTTACATTGTCTGTTAAATCCATCCAAGTACCATCAACATTAGGTACAAGAGCCTGACCACCTAGTTTACCATCAGTTCCTACTTCTCGAGCGACACGAGATACTTCAGATGCAAAAACATTCAATTGATCTACCATGTCATTCACAGTATTCTTGAGTTCAGAAATTTCTCCACCGGATTCAACTTCAATCTTCTTTGACAAATCACCTAACGCAACGGCTTTAGTAACTTCAGCAATAGAACGAACTTGACTAGTCAAATTAGCAGCCATTTGGTTTACATTATCGGTCAAATCCATCCAGGTACCGCCAACATTAGGTACAACAGCTTGACCACCTAGTTTTCCTTCCGTACCTACTTCTCTAGCAACACGAGATACTTCAGATGCGAACACATTCAATTGATCCACCATGTCATTTACAGTGTTTTTCAATTCAGAAATTTCGCCGCCAGATTCTACTTCAATCTTCTTTGACAAATCACCTAACGCAACAGCTTTTGTCACTTCAGCAATAGAACGTACTTGATCTGTCAAATTAGCCGCCATAATATTTACATTATCTGTTAAACTTTCCCAAGTACCCGCCACGCCTTGTACAACAGCTTGGCCGCCTAGTTTACCTTCAGTTCCTACTTCCTTTGCTACACGAGTGACTTCAGAAGCAAATACACGAAGCTGATCTACCATATCATTAACAATATTTTTAAGCTCTAAAATTTCACCACCAGATTCAACTTCAATCTTCTTAGAGAGATCGCCTAATGCTACAGCTTTGGTAACTTCAGCAATTGATCTGACTTGATTTGTCAAATTAGCAGCCATGATATTGACACTTCTAGTAAGTTCAAACCATGTACCAGCAACATCTTGAACGACGGCTTGTCCGCCAAGTTTACCTTCAGTACCTACTTCTTTTGAAACACGAGTAACTTCAGACGCAAAAATTCTCAATTGATCAACCATATCATTGACAATATTCTTCAAATCTAGAATTTCACCTCGAGTTTCTACATCGATCTTTTTGGATAGATCACCAAGCGCCACTGCTTCTGTTACTTCTGCAATGGATCGTACCTGAGTTGTTAAATTTGCTGCCATCATATTTACATTATCCGTTAAATCTTTCCATGTGCCCGCTACACCTTGGACTACAGCTTGGCCACCTAGCTTTCCTTCCGTGCCTACTTCTTTAGATACACGAGTTACCTCAGAAGCAAATATACGCAATTGGTCCACCATGTTATTAACAGTGTCTTTGAGTTCAAGGATTTCGCCGCCTGATTCAACTTCAATTTTCTTGCTCATATCACCATTAGCAACAGCTTTGGTCACTTCAGCAATAGATCTTACTTGGTTTGTCAAATTGGCAGCCATGTGGTTAACATTTTCTGTCAAATCTTTCCAGGTGCCACCAACATTTGGCACGACAGCTTGACCACCTAGTTTACCATCAGTACCTACTTCTCTAGCAACACGAGATACTTCAGATGCAAAAACATTCAATTGATCTACCATGCTATTGACAATATTCTTTACTTCAAGAATCTCGCCACCAGATTCAACTTCAATTTTCTTAGATAAATCACCTAGAGCAACTGCTTTGGTAACATACGCAATAGAACGAACTTGATTCGTGAGATTTGCAGCCATAATGTTAACATTGTCTGTTAATTCATGCCATGTTCCAGCCACACCTTGAACTACAGCTTGACCACCTAGCTTGCCTTCCGTACCTACTTCTTTGGACACACGAGTTACTTCAGATGCAAACACTCTCAACTGATCCACCATGTCATTTACAGTGTTTTTCAATTCAGAAATTTCGCCACCAGATTCTACTTCAATTTTCTTTGACAAATCACCAAGAGCAACAGCTTTTGTCACTTCAGCAATGGAACGCACTTGATCTGTCAAATTAGCAGCCATTTGGTTTACGTTATCCGTTAAATCCATCCAGGTACCATCAACATTCGGAACCAGAGCTTGACCGCCTAGTTTACCCTCTGTACCTACTTCTTTAGCTACACGAGTTACTTCCGAAGCAAAAACGTTTAGTTGATCTACCATACTATTGACAGTATTTTTCAGATCTAGGATTTCACCTCTAGTTTCAACATCAATCTTTTTTGATAGGTCACCTTTTGCAACAGCCTTTGTGACAAGAGCGATAGACCGAACTTGGGTTGTTAGGTTAGCAGCCATAGTATTGACATTATCCGTAAGGTCTTTCCAGGTACCGCTGACCTTGGGAACAACAGCTTCACCGCCTAGTTTACCGTCTGTACCAACTTCACGAGCAACACGAGTAACTTCAGATGCAAACACACGCAATTGATCAACCATATCATTAACGATATTCTTCAATTCTGATATCTCACCACCTGATTCGACCTCAATCTTCTTAGATAAGTCACCATTAGCAACTGCTTTTGTAACAACAGCAATAGAACGTACTTGAGTAGTTAGATTAGAAGCCATGGTATTGACATTATCAGTAAGAACTCTCCAAGTGCCGTCTACACTAGGTACTCGAGCTTGCCCGCCCAATTTTCCTTCAGTACCAACTTCTTTGGCTACACGAGTTACTTCTGTCGAGAAAACACGAAGTTGATCCACCATGTTATTTACAGTGTTTTTTAAATCTAGAATTTCACCTCTAGTTTCTACATCAATCTTTTTGGAAAGATCACCCTTTGCAACGGCTGTTGTTACCTCTGCAATAGATCGTACTTGAGTTGTGAGATTAGCGGCCATAGTATTGACATTATCGGTAAGGTCTTTCCAAGTACCTCCGACATCCTTAACTACAGCTTGCCCGCCTAACTTGCCCTCAACACCAACTTCCAATGATACTCTCCTCACTTCTGCTGAAAAGTTTGTGAGTTGATCAACCTAAAAATAATATAAATTATTTAATAATTTAAACACTAAATCAACTGCAATAATTTTACCATTCGATTCATTGTGTTTTTCAGTTCCAAAACTTCACCTTGTGCATTGGCCTTTACTTTTTTGGTTAGATCACCTTCAGCAACAGCCTTTGCAACAGCAGCAATATCCCGTACTTGACTAGTGATTTTCAATGCCATCATATTTACATTATCTGTCAAATCTTTCCATGTACCTCCAACATCTTTAACAACAGCTTGACCACCTAGTTTGCCTTCAGTTCCAACTTCTAATGACACACGTGTTACTTCAACTGCAAATGTAGATAACTAATTTTATAATTTGTAATTAGTAAATAGCGTAATTAAACTTAAATTAATGAGATTTCGCAATCTTATGTTTTACCTGATCCACCATAGTATTAATCGTATTCTTTAAATCCAGCATTTCACCCTTAACTTCTACTTTAACTTTCTTTGATAAATCACCTCTAGCAACAGCTTTTGAAACATGTGCAATATCTCTAACTTGATTAGTTAAATTGGTTGCCATAGTGTTTACATTATCTGTCAATTCTTTCCAAATGCCATCAACACCAGCTACTTTAGCTTGTGCTCCGAGTTTTCCTTCTGTACCAACTTCATGAGCTACTCTAGTAACTTCTGAAGCAAATAAATTTAAATGATTGACCATTGTGTTGAATGTATTTTTCAAGATTAAAGTTTCGCCATAAACAGGAACTGTCATTGCTTTACTAAGATCACCTCTTGCAATAGCGGTTGATACATCGGCAATATCTCTAACTTGTTCCAAATGATTTCTAGTCATGCTATTTAAATTTAAAATAAAATCACGCCAAACACCTTCCATATTATCATCGATTTCTGCCTGAACACCTAATTTACCGTCTACAGCTGTTTCGTGAGCAACTTTTAATACGTTATTAGTAATACGTTGTAATTGATCTGCCATTGAGTTAACAGCAGTTTTAAGAGCATTGTGAGAGGAGTGAGTGCATGTTATACGCTGGTTTAATATACCACTGTGAACAGCTTTAGCAACTTGAACTGCTTGATCTACGCAGTTTTGACAAGTATCGGCATTATCATTCTCATTAATAATAGGTTTTTCTTTTTTTTTTTTTTTTTTTTTTTTTTTTTTTTTCAAAATATGTTAATACATTACAGAAATAGAAACGTACAAAAATGAAATTTACCGGTTGTTGGAGATAATTGTAATTTTTCCAACATTGGAGATTGTCGAAAAGAAGAAATACAATCTTCGGGAGTTCCATTACTTATATTTACAACAGATTCTTTTTCTTCTTGTTCTTGATCACTTTCATCTTTTTGTGATTGATTTTGTTGTTGTTGTTGTTGTTGTTGAGTTAACAAATGATGTTGTTGCTTAATAGCTATTTGGTATCTTTTATTTTCTGTTTCCAATTTCAATTGTCTTTGCGCAATATTTTTTAGTGCTTTGTGTAATGCTATTGATATATCATCTTCGTTTTCATTGTTATCTATTGATGAATTTGTAGGTGATGTTTGTGAAATGCAAAAATCCAGATCACCTCTGTCAAGATGCAGAACCATGTCCTTAATTTGTTCCGTAATATTTGTCATTGAATTATTATTATTATTATTATTACTATTACTATTAATACTGTTATTGTTATTATCACTTGTATGTGTGGGTGAGGATGAAAGACACAATTTCTTATTTTTTTTAAAATCGCCAGTTGAAGAACGTTTCATAACCTTGCAAAATTATAAAAGGGATTTCAAAAAAGAAAAAAGTAAAGCTAAATGTGAATAAAACTTCTCGCTCCTTTTCTTGTGCTTGTTGGTTTCTTTCTAAGTCAAGAAGTAAGAAAAAGACAAAAGAAAACCCAAAAATATCAACCAAATATAACTCTGTGTGTGACGACGTCGGCACATCCCAAAACAAATCAATGGGCAATTTATGGTTACACGTTTTATTGATTGGCTTAATACATTATATTTTCCATATTTGACATCATGCCTAATTATTGGATTTGAGCTTACAAGATGTTGATTCACGTATAAAATTGACTCCATTTAAAAGAATTTGAAAAAGAGCAAATGTAATAAAAGTATTAATCATAGTTTTTTTTATCATATCTGTGAGAAAGTAACACAGCAAATTCTTTTTCAAGCATTGAGTAGTACAAATTTCAATTTCAAAGCTTGATTAAGTATCAACAATATTATACAAATAAAGTAGAAGCTACAACATCATTCTTTAAACCTTAGAGGATCAAATTATAAAAATGAAACTTTGAATTTCTCTGACAACCATGATTTCTAGGCTTAAATTTCGAAAACTTTTGGTGCTCAATTACTCGGTACTCGACCCATAGAAACAGAGTATTCGTGTCTAAGTTCATAATAATAGCCATACTTTTAAATACCGATGTCAAAAGCATCTGTAAGCTTCCAAGAAAGAAATAAACAAATTCGAAAGTTCTCGGCCCCAGATGTCACTCTTACGATGTTCGATTTTGAAAATAAAAGTTACACATAAACTCTATATAGTTTCTGGTTATTGCTATGTTGTTTCTCCTTGCAGCTTTAATTGAGCAGCGAATATGCATATATGGCGTGAAAAGAAGGTTTTCTTTTTACTTTACACTTTTATTATCTATGAAACAAATATTGTTTATTTGTTATTCTTTGCCTATGCAATTTTCCTTTGCAATTGCCGTTCTTTGATTCAGGGGAATAAAGGAGCAAAATATACCCTTGCAATAAAAACTCCATGTGATGCAGATCATCCACAAGAATGTTGCATTTCTTCCTTTCAGACTTTCAATACCTGATTTTCAACAGGATTAAAGTTTCTTCTTGTCATTGGTTGTATGCAACCATATTCGTTATTTTTGCAATATGTAGATATATAATTTTCTTAATTAAATTCATGCAATAAATTTGCTTTTTTTTTGTTTATTTCGTTGAAAAAACATCTCATTTGGCTCTTTTCCAACAGTATGGTAAATCGTGTAATTTCAGGTTGGTTACACAGTTAAAATTGTAAAGATACCCAACTAAAGAAAAGAATGATTTTTTATTAAGAACCGATGATTTACGAAATTAAACCAATAAAAATTACCTTGCACAAATAGCTATTTGTCCAATCTAAGTACTATTATTTGAAAACTAGATTTAGCCTCAAACCAACAGCAAAATGCAGTGCAAAACTCGATGTTTCTTTGCCATCCTTTTTTTTATGCTTACCAACTTTAAAAACCGTTTATAGTCCTCAAAACTGGAACGAGCCACTTTTCTATAAATAATATTATACTAAATATCTTCTAGTACATATTTTGGATACTTCAAAATATATATAAACTGATCGCATTATATTATATGTTCCTGAATTTATTTATATCTCACAAAAGACTCAAAAACAGGTAAAGTTTACTGCTTTTTCCATAAAAACTGGATTCGACTTTTCAACTCTGCACAACTTTGTTTTCACTAAATAACATCAAAGCAATATATACTTACATGTACGTATGTACGTAAGATGTTAAGTTTAACCTAAAATTATGTTTTCGAAAATAAACAATCTTTACCAGATGGAATAATTCTTGTGGTGTTAATGTTTCAAATTTTTACCGTTGTTTTACAGATAAAGTTTTAAAACTTTGAGCATTGTTCTGGAGCGCTCTACAACAAACTTATTAAGTATAAAAAAATTATGAGCACTTTTTTTTATTTCTTTCTTTTTTTTTTTTGATATTTTGGCAGTCGATTTCAAAATATTAATTTTATTGAACAGTATCTATTTTATATTCATGTCATAGGCTTTTTTGAGCTATAGCGGATGAAATTTATCTTTTATAAATATTGGTTTTTTATAAATATCCTCAAAAATGCGTAGAAAATGAATTTTCTCAAAAAATGCGTAAATAATAGACGTGTATACACCCATCCCAAATTTTGAGTTTTAAACCAAATTGATCACTGCGGGAAAAAAGTTGTAAAATGAGGTATAAACTACAATTTTAATTTTCTGAAAAAATTACTATGACATTCGCTGCAGAAACCGTTTTACATGAGATGTTATTGGAAAGATATAACTTTATACTAATCTTACGTAAAGAAACAAATTACTGTAAATTTTAAAATTGCTATTTTTGCTTTTTTTCCCATAGTGGATAAAAATCTCATTTTCTTTGCTGAAAAAGTATTTAAAACGTTCATCAATGGCTAGTAAAATATTTGTCGAGCCGGGTTTTACCAGCCAAATTTACTAGTACAAGCTCCGTTCGATAACATCCCTACATCCCTACTAATGGCTAGATAAATAAATAGATAATTTTGTTGCACGTTATATCAAATATTTAAATTTGAAACATGTTTATAAAAAGCGGTATATATCTTCAAAAAACTTCTAGATTTTCAATTGCAATTTACACAAAATTTAACGTGAAAATTCTGTTCAAGTTTTATGTAGGTGTGGAATATACTATGGATGATAGGATATTCACGGAAAAAAATATAAAACAATAGAAAGTCAACTAGATAATTGTAGGTTTTTATTATCAAGTTAACCGAAATATATTAAAACTGAGGAACTCTCCT
>JAEPRC010000043.1:0-107826 GCA_016758945.1 Mucor plumbeus
TTTTTTTTTTTTTTTTTTTTTTTTTTTTTTTTTTTTTTTTTTTTTTTTTTTTTTTTTTTTTTTTTTTTTTTTTTTTTTTTTTTTTTTTTTTTTTTTTTTTTTTTTTTTTTTTTTTTTTTTTTTTTTTTTTTTATAACATATAGTTTAATACAAAATTCCAATTGATTGGTTCTCTGAAAATCTTGATTCATGCTATTTTAAACCTTTTTGTTGATTGTTTTTAAAGGAATATACAAGCGGGGTTCCTTCTTTCAGTGTATAGATCAAAATAGGAAGTTTACAAGTTGCACTAGAGATTTAGGAGTCTATTTTATTATGAAACATCCAAAAAAAAAAAAGTTATAGATTATACTTGATTTGTTGAAAAATAACCTCCAAAGCACTATTCTCAAAAAGTATGTACTTTGGATTAGGATTAGTTTTTTTAAAGTAAAAAAAGTTAGAGTTTTTATACTTTAAAAAGGAGATGGAGGCGGATGTAAAGCCAATATAAAATTCAAAAATTCAATATGCTTCATGTAGATAAGTATATATAAACATTGCCACCAATTTCATTGCAAAATTCGTGTACAATCTTTCTGTCAAATCGTTAATCATACTTTTTATTTGATTTGATTTAGTTTTTTTAGAGTCCCTTCTTCGTATCTCCCTGAATAAAAATATACCTTATATTTTTGATATGAAACATTTTTGTATTCTAACTTTGAAAGACATCGTTTACAATCACTAGAGGAGAAAAATATCGTCTGCCAAGGAGATTTTATAGAGGGGTGCTGTAGTATAATTATATATAAATGAATATATATATCCCAGGACTAAGAATAAAGATTGTACATAGGAGAGCTTTATTTAATAGGAGCAGCATAGTAAACAATGCACTATGGTAAGATTACAAGAAAGTAAAAGTGAAAGTAAAAGTGAAAGAGAAAAAGAAAGAGAAAGAGAGGGGAATACAGATATTTTTATTTGCATGATTTTTATCAACTTGTATGTATAATAGTGTACAGGTTTGTTCCCAATGTTTAAATATTTATATAAAAACTTAATTAAAGTGTTTCAAATAAAAGTATCAGATGCTTAACCATACCTACAAAATATAGACAAAAGAAAAATTAGCTCTTCTATCTAATCTTGTCGAAAATTCAATTCACAGCTGTCAATTTTGTTGATTTAAAATTACTGATGTAGGATCTACTCTATAATAAGGTTTAGTATGTTAATATTTATGTTGATATGTATAAATGTATGTACAATGTATATCGATATATAATGTACAGAAAAATATAACTGTTTGTTATTTTGAATGTATATATATATATATATTGTTGGCATGAACTGTTACCATATAAAATGGTTTATTTAGGAAATAACCTGTTTATAGTATAATATTATTATTATTATCAATCTGATCAAAAAACTTGGCCCCTTTCCCCTTTCGTCTCCACATAATGTATGAACAGTGATAATGGTGGCAGCAAGTGGCAGCAGTGGCAGTACAGTTGCCTTTTTTTTTCTCAGTCTGTTTCTCAACATGCAATCAATGCAATAAAAGGAGGGTAGGGTGGGGGAGGAGGGGAGATTTTTAAACTATCATATATAAATATATACATTTATAAATATATATATCCCCTTTTTCTTTTCTCTCTCTTTTTTCTTTTCTTTTTTATTTTATTTTATTTTCTGTATATATCTGAAATGTGGCTATCTCGTAAAATAAATTCAATCATCAAACATAAATCACCAATAACTTCTTTTCACAGAAAGAAAGACGAATATGTACCTATATATATTTTTTTCTTCTTCTTCTTTTTTTTTTTACAAAATGTTTTATAGATTCTAATGCCAAAAAAATTAATAGATATCATTTGTATTGGGAATAACATCCGGTTCTAAAAATACGGGAAAATCATCGCTAATAAAAGGTTTAGCATTGGATGAAATACATGATGAGACTCATATAATAAGAAACAGTAATAATAAAGATGGTATATAAAATTTCGACAAGTTATCTTATAAAATGCTGATACAATTTATAGGAAAACTATACCGTCTCAAGAGTAATGAACAATTTATCATTCAAATCGTTGAATGCAACGGCATACCATCCATGGTAAAATTAAAAATTATATTACAATGACAACAAATACTCAACAAATTCCATAGAAACTAAGTTCTTTAGATGGCATATTTATATGTTATGATGTAACAAACAGGGATTCTATGGATCCTTTACCTGATATAACAAGTAAGTTGTTATTATTTATAATGTACATGTTTTATTAATGCATGAAATTATAGACGCTTTTATAGCTAATCAAGTTCCATGCCTTTTGATTGGTCTTAAATCAGATTTGACAGTATTGAGAACTGTCGATCCTCATTTAGGACATTTGATAGGCAATTTATTTGGCGTACAAGCAATTGAAGTAGATAATTTCACATTTAACGGAACACAATTATTACAAAAATATTTCATACAGTTTATTTATTCAGACAGAAAGATACTATTAAATAATCAGCAAGTAGGTAGAGTTAAAAATGAAGATCCATTGCAATTACCGTCATCACCGAAAGCACCAGCACCAACAATGGATGCAGCAATAGCACAACCAAAATCACTTGTTACTATGACTACAGCAGCAACAACTGTACCAATTGTAACAGCTCCACAAGCTATGAAAACCAATAAAGTTAATAATATTACCGATGAAGAATCCATTGAAACTATAGTTGATCAATTATTAGACAGCAATCAAGATGAACATGGCATCATTATATTTTTAACTGTATTTCGAAAATTCCTAAAACCCTCCAATCTCGCAAAGATCTTAATACAAAAATTTGAATTTGATTTAATCAATCAAGAATACCATTTTAAATCCACTACTACAGCCGAAAAATTCTTGATACCAACAACTCGACAAGAAAGGATTCGATCCTTTTTTTGCATTTGGTTATCACATTATTGGGGTGATTTTAAAAACTCGGTTACTCGTCGGATGATACTTGACTTTCTTGATAGAATATCAAATTATCAAGAACTAAATCCAATTTGTGATATACTTTTACCTTTGGCAATGAGAGACCCTGCTTTACGAGATAAAGATGCTTATTGGGGAATGTGTGATGAAGAGCAACTTACCAAAAGAAAAAAAGATAGCGGTTATTGTGGCTCATTTCAATGGAATTCTGCTCTCAATGCTGATTTAGACTATAAAGACAACAACAACGATACTTTGCTGAAACGTGCAGCATCTACTAATTCTCACATTCCAGTCGATTTTAAATCTATTGTAACAACTTTTAATAAAAGGAATTCAACACCTGTTTCATTGCTTATTCAACAACAACAACAACAACAGCAACAACTGCAATTGAAATTACAAAAAAAGAAAGACGAAAACAACAACAATACTACCAACAAGGATAGTTCTGCTATTTTTGGTGGAGGAATTATCCCTATCCAGTATGACCAATCTATCATAATCTATGATCATGATACTCAATTTGACATTTTAATCTCATTATCTCCTACAAAATTAGCCGAACAACTAACTTGGATTGACCAAGAATTATTCAGAAGAATACAGCCAAGGGATTTTCTTCGTCATTTGTGGTCTCATCAAAAGAGAAAATCTCGATTATCAACAAGAAGAAGCAGTAGCAATAGCAGCAGCAGTGGAAAAAGTTCTGATAATCCCGTACTGGCTTCCATTGAGCATTTTAATTTTGTATCTGGTTGGATAGCCTCTTTGATAGTTGATCAAGCACATATTGAAAAAAGAATACACACGTTTGAATTTTGTTTGCAGGTAGCAGTAGAATTGAGACGCCTGAATAATTTCAATACATTGATGGCTGTATTGGCGGGTGTGAATAATGCTGCTGTATTAAGATTGAAACAGACAAGGTTGGCTGTACAGTCTAAAAACAAGAAATTATATGATCAATTTTTGGATTTGGAGACACTAATGAGCTCAGAGAGGTATGTTTAATGTTTATGGTGATAGCATGATTATTCTAATGACACTGCTGCTGCCAAGTAGATCTTTTTGCCATTATCGTGCCGCATTAAAGCAGACAACTACTGTTCCTGCCATACCTTATTTGTAAATTTGATATATTTTTTCCTTATCACTGAGCATGGTGTTCTAATAACATTGTATCGAATAGAGGTATCCATCAACAAGACTTGGTTTCTTTAGGAGAAGCAAACAAGGATTATAAAGCAAATGGTAAAGTGCATTGGAAGAAATTTCGACTAATAGGAGACTCTATATTACAAGTCATGCGTTTCCAGTATCCTACTTATACTACTCTCGTGCCTGATTCATTTGTCATTTACTTCATTGGACATGAAGGCACTGTAGCAACAGAAGATGTAAGTTGCATAATTTCTTTTTATTATTTGTATGCATTACATATTCTGACATTATCTCTCTCTTTTTACTCTCAAAAGGAACGATATGAAAAATCTATTGAGATTGAACCAAGATCGTTAAAACCTTCTCCATCTACAAGTTCTACCTCTTCTCGTTGGTTGACAAAACATGTAATATATTAAATCAACAAGTTTATTAAATGATTGGTTTAAATCAAACATTTTATACCCCCCTCCCAATTTTAAGTAATAAATAAACAATATTTATTTGGATTTCTTATTATTATTGCTTATTAGAAAAGTATATTTGCTTACAAAACAACTTGCCTATCAAGATTTTATAAAGATTTAAAGACGCATAGATACCTATAAACACTGCAGTTATCAATTATTTGAAGAATATTTTAAGTACAAGATTCACAATATTTGCTATTATATACTGGTTTTATCATATTACATTCCATTAAAGAACCCTAAAACACTTGGCTTTGAATCAGTCATTTCTCTATCAATATTGAATATTTTCTGACGCCATAAAACACCATATTAAGAGCATAATTTAAATAATAATATTCTCATTAACATAAAAAGCGTTTTATGGCTTTTGTCACCCTTAGTAGCCTAAAATTATACAGTAGAAACTGCCAAACGACAAGTTGTTTTGATCGAATATCCAAAGAGTATTAATCCCTTTTCATATCATGTAATCTAGCATTAAAGCATATGATAAATTTCTAGCTTTCGTTTGCATCATCTCGTCAAGCTCTACTTGTATTTTTGAAAATGTAATGGGACATTGTATTAAAAAGAGTCGTTTAAAATACCCGTTTGACCGTAATAATTATCTATTATCTGGTAGTTTTTCAACTATTGTTGTTAAAGTTTAAAATCGGATATCCAAAGTTTAGAAAATTAGATGTAAAACATATTACTCTGCGACTTTGGATTAAACATAAAAAGGACGTTTATCTATTAATTTTGGTAACTGCCATTGTCGTATATATATGCTGATTTTGGATAATCTAGCGCTATTTCTAATTTTAAATAACCTATTAGGTCAGGAACCTAGCTTGGAAAAAGGGCGCGCTTAATTATTACAATTTAATCAACAAATCAATAAAATGATAAAATCACAGCATTGGATATTGTTGTAGCTGTAGCATATACTCTGAAACGTATAGCCCATCTGAGTCAATATTCATTGATTCCAAGCATTGTCCCAATAGCTTTATGTTTTTTTTTTTTTTTTTTTTTTTTTTTTTTAAAAAAAAAAAAACATATGCTTTAATACTTCAAAATTAACTGTTAGTTAATGAAATCAAAATATATTACTCATATATTCATTGTGCATTAAGTGTAACCTTAAAACTCAATTTTGAACCATTATTTGATTTTATAAAATTTTTCAAACAATATCTGAAACATTAGCACTAAAAAGTTATATCAACTACAGAAGATAGGATATTTCCGGATACTTGTTTTTGGATTAAACTTGATCATCTCAGGTACATTGGCATATAATCTTTTCTTGGTGTTATTTAATATAAAAAAGAGTAGAGCAGGGATGAAAACTTGGACTCAGTTTTTAAAGGAAAAGCAATGTATTTTCCCTATTTTTGAGCCTTTTGTGATATATAGAGTAAATTAAGAAACAGGTACCATGATGTGACCAATTTTTGTTTGTTTTGCGGTGTCTAAGAAGGTGAGAAGCACATTAATACTTATAAGTAATATTTTGTAATCTATTACAAAAAGGTGAAAAACGCACAAAAAAAAAAGTGCATCAGATTTCTTTATTCTCAAATATGTCTTAGAGCACTTTAAATCAAACAAGTTTTAAATCAGAAAGAGTTACTATACCTTGCTTTCTTAATGAGATATAATGGCTTAAAGTTTGAGCTTTGAGCTAAAAAAAAAAAAAAAAAAAAACCATCTTGCTACGCTTAAAGCGCTTTCATTGCTTTATAAATTTGGTTATAAGATGCTCCGCTTTTAACAGTAGAAATTTTTCATGCATATTTATATTAAATACTGTAAAGCGCAATATAACAGATGTATTTTATGCATTTTCTTTTGTATACATAGATATAAACATGGATTGATTATTAGTTAAGCTTTGATGCTTGATCTAGAGCTTGATTTGGATTTTTACAACATATTATATATTTAATATATAACATGTAATACGTAATAAAATACTGTACCCAATTTTTTGTCTGACAAATACGATTTTTCAGATATATACTGATATACAATGGTTTATAAGAGCTGTTAGTTTATATAATAATTTTGGTATCATGATAGTAGGTAGACGCTGTCAGTTTTTAACCTTAAAAGTTCATTATAAACATAATTCAATGTGTGCATTCAACTTCCCATGCAACTAATTTTTAAAGTCACAATGATAATGATGATGAATGCTGTTGTATGTGCTGCTAACTTATTAAAAATATCTACACATACAACATGCAATGCTTACATGCATCATTTATTATTTTTAACAATGAAATGTGAGCAACATTTATGTTTTGTTTATTTATTTGTTTACGCTACTACAAAAAGAGAAGAAGGAGGTGCTTATAAACGGCCATCTTTTATTGACTGAAACTGATTTCAAGTTGCTATACAATAAGAAACATTGCCCCGCCTTTATTTATATTCGATATTTAATTAAGGTAAAAAATCAACAAAAAAAAAAAAAAAAAAAAAAGAATTATTCATGGAAAAATAAATTTTTTCTGGCGGTTTTTAATGGGTTCACACATTTTACAAGAATTCAAGTTTCGTTGGGATAAAAAGTGGTGTGACAACAAATAAATTCATTAGATATAAAATAAAGTTTTCTATTATAATGGTCTAGTGGTCTCTTCTTCTTTTTCTTTACTATATAAATTTATTAAATAAATAAAAAAAAAAACATGACTTCAACAATAACATCAAGCTGTGTATTATATCCTATAAAAAGTTTATCGCTATTTGATGATATACAACAACAGCAAGAAAAACCTGATAACATTATGATGCAGTTAAAATCACCACCTGAACAAGAATCCAACAATATTGCTGTACAACTTCCACCAACTCCAACAGCGAGCGATGATGAAGAGGAAGCAGAACAACAACAACAACAAAAATTACTAAAAGAAAAAAGTATAAAGCTTCAGCGAAGAGAAACTGTATCTTTAGCGGATCTCATCCCTGTTGCATCAGCTGCTTTGAGAGCCAAACATCGTCAAAGTATGGCTGCACAATCATCTATACAAGATTCAGCTTTAGCGCGGGCTTTAACCAAGGTTAAGATTGGAGTTCAGACACATCGTTTAAAAGAAAGATACTTATTTAATGAGTGGATTAGATTAGCTTTAGCAGCTCCAGTTGATGAATCAACTATTAATAATGCCAAGAGAACTCTTTCGACTAATCGAACCATGGAAATTGTGAAGTGGTATGAGCACAAGTTTAAAAGAACAACTTTATCATTAGATGAACTTGAAAATAGAGTAGATTGTTTAAGGCGACAAAAGCTATTAGTACAACAACAAGAAAGTATGACAAATAATAGTATCTCTTCATTGCCTTCACCTCCTGCAACTCATTTAAATTTTTCTAACGTAGCTTAATACCATTTTATACATATAAACAATAATACCCCTTTCTTCATTTTATTTTCTTTCTCGCTTCACCTTTCCCTCCTTGATTCCAGGCTTTTTGTAATATTGTCTTGTTTTTTTTTAGAAAAAAATAATAATAAACGCCATTTAATATTGATACTTGGTTGAGTAATCTTTGAGTGATACAACTAAACCTCTTCCTTTTCTCGCACCACGATACACTGTCTGTAATTTAAAAATAGAATGTTACATATTGCCAACCAAATAATATACTATATCTTGTATGTACACACTAACCTCTACTAAATCAATCATTTCTTGTTTATCGTCCAATGCCCAGTTAATTTTGTTATTGTTACCAGTACCCAAATCAACCATGATATGTTTGTTACGGAAAAAGAACATTGTTGTACATGGATCATATAATTCATACATCTAATAATTGATATTAATATAGTTATTTTATATGTGCATTCATTAGTTTCTCCTACCTTGTTGAAATCTGGAACTTCAGTAATATCGACCTATACCAAAACTGGTGAGATTCTGCATTGTATATGTATATAAAAAAAAGGGAAATCTTTTTTGCATCCGCTCTTTTTAAATTTCTAATCCCCCATATCGTATTTTAAAGAATTTTTTTCATGCTTTCAAAAGTTATTGACAAAGCAAAAAAAAAGAAAAAATTAATATCATTTTTTGACATTTGAACTACATCTGTGTAATTTTTTTCTTCAATACAAGATTGGGTTTTGACAGCTAAATACGTCTCTATACGGAATGGTGTATGATTTTGGTGCTCGGTGTACTGAATATTTTCTTTAGAAAAAATTGCAAAAAGATGCTTTGCATATCGATGCTCTGCATATCAACGCTTGCTGTATCAAATCAAAATTATCCAATTTTTCAGTTTTGGACATGTATAAAAATTCTTTAAAATACGATAAATCATGGCACAAAGTTCGGGATGCTTCAAAAAGGATTTCTCTTGTTATAAAAAAAACTAATTTTCTTACCAAATAAATACACGCAAAATTTTTAACCTTTTCGGCAATGCTATACAAAACTTCATCCATTTGCATACATGTAGGATCCCAATCGTGTCCAAATCTAATAATAACAACACGATCTTCTTCTGATAAAATTGCTTGATCAACTTGCCAACCGTTTGTTAAATGAGGTAAAAAGTACTAAAATTATAATAATTAATATTTAGTTGATTGTGAAGCTTTGTTGAACTGAGAATTGAATACAAACTTACAGACTATAATATAAAATTTGTTAGTTTTTCATTCATCTATAAGGTTGATTTCACTTTTTACTTACCATATTCTTCTAATTGTTATAACTTAATAAAGAAAAAAAACAAAACAAAAAGTATATGCCAAACTGCGGAGTAATCTAAAGAAGCCTTTCGAAAAATCGTGACTCTTGCTGGTGTTTGGATCAAATAAATCGCAAATCAATGAATTTCACTTAACATTTACTACAAATTATTCTAATAAAGGGATCTGTTGTGCTTCTTTGTACATATTAAGCAATATAAAATATTTCAAAAGTTATGCTTATTTCTGAGTAATTTATTAATCAACTGCTTTCATGCTTTTTAATGCAATTTATTGTATTTGTTACCATAGAATTCAAGTGAATTACCGCAAAAGACAATTAAAAATAGAAGTAGCATGTTTTTGTTTTCCTTAATGAAGCTCAAGTGGTTATGTCGCTACAGTTATAAAGTTCTGATTTCCTAGATACAGCCATATATGGCGTCTATTGTTTGAAAGTTTGTTGTTAAAACGCTTTAGAAGCCAACATTGCGAAAACGTTTACTACAATTTAAAGGATTGTTTCTCTACAAAAAATGGCTACAAACGATCAGTTTAGATTGGATTAAAAAAAAACCTTGTGGAGTAATAGATTATTTATTATTGAGAATGTAATAATCTATTTTCACAGTATTAGGACTTTAAAGAATTAAGGCATATTTGGTATTGAAATTGTCAATAGCAGCAATAATGTTTTGAAAGTTGTATTGTACACTAGCATTAAGCTATTTTATTTATTAACCCATCCCTTAATTCCTCATAATCTGTCATGCAAAAAAAAAAAAAAAAAAAAAAAAAAAAAAATAAGTTAAAAGGGTCGTTGATATGATATCAAACTTAAATGGTGTTGCACCGGATGTGTAATACCGAAAATCTATAATTTTTCCCTTTCAAAATTTAGACAATGCTGTCTTACTTATTACGCTCCTGGAAGGCAGCAACAGCAGGAGTATTCGAAAAAGATATATATTCGCATATATATATATATATATATATGTATGCACAAATAGTCTAAATGGTAAAGTGATATTTATTAAGTAAATGATTTTCTTTTAAAGAAAAAAGACATTGCAATCGAGGTTTGGTAAGTTGTAAACGTACATGGTGTTTAACCAGATACATATAGATAGAATAAGATTTCAGGAGACAGTAGATCAGTCCAGCTTTTTTTGTGTGAAAAAAATAATTTATATGCAGGGTAAAGGAAAAAGTAGAAAAAGAACAATGAATATAAGTAATGCCAATCAATATAGGCATAATCTACGTATCTCTTGTAAATCCTGTTTATCAAGTGCAACGGTTCTTTTAATACCCTCTATGTATGAAGTAGTAGTAGAAGAAGCAGCTACTACAGATGTTGCTGCTGTTGTCATTTTAGATGATATTTTTACAACATTAGATGTTCTAAAGCGAATTTGATCCAGTACAATGCTCGGTACATCATGCAATGGCCAACTAACCATTTCTAAATGTTGTAAAGACCGACAATCTTGCAATACATTCATGACGCTATGATATCTATCAGTATAATTACTGCACCGTATTACTAGTTGCCTCAATTGTTTAGTAAACTGTGAAATAGCCCACAGTGTATCATTTCCCTCGCAGCGTATTGACAAATGTTGCAATTGCGGTCCATATATTTGAATTACCTGACATAGTGAAGCTTCCTTTATTTGCTGTAATGAAATTGATAAATATTTGACATATGCACAATTCAATGTCAAAAGTTTTAGAGCAATATCGTTAGCCATAGGTTTTCGGTTATGATTTGCACCAAGGACCACACGGTTTAGATTCGGCGTATAACTAAACAGTTGTTGAATGGCATCCGCTGAAAAATCCGTCCATAATAAATTAAGGTTTGTCAAATTTGGTAAATGGAATGTCGAATTGGCAGCAGCTGATTTAGTGGTGGTAGTGGTGGTAAGTTCGCAATATTGAAAATCAAGATGGGTCAAACGAGGCAATGTAGACAAGACATGTCGGACTTTTTGCACTGATAATGCGAGAAAATCACGAAAGTACAATCGCTTTATATTAGGCAATTGTTCAAACAGCGATATAATTAACCAGTGGCTATTGCCTCCCTGCCGACATTTCAGTGTCAAGATTTGAGTATGTGCCTTTACAGTTTCTTTGAGATATAAATTTCTTTGAAGGCCTTGCTCTAGTTGCTTAATTTGTGTCCGATGTCCCAGTTCAATATGTCGATACAATTTGGGCAAAAATAGTTGATATCCCGCCATAGAGGTGGAGCAAAGTCTTGCAACACTTTGCCTTGGTAAATGGTTTGATATCATTTGTAATAACTCATTTGGAAGTTGAAATAATTTCATTTTGTATACAACTGATAAAAAAAAAACAAAAAAAAAAAACTAAAAGACTAAAGAAAGATGAAAAAATATGGTTTTAAATTATATCCATTAATAGGGAGATTAGAATTCAAAAGAATGGCTCAAATGGAGCCGGACCTTGGTTATTTCACGTGATACAGAGTCTATTTTGATGTCCTGTAGGTTTTCGTTATCTGATCTTTATTTTTCTTAGTAAAAGCTCTATAAAAATTTGATTAATTATCGAGTAGAATTTCCATTAAATTTTATTCTCGTATTACCCCAAATTATTTTATACTGGTTATTATTCATAAAATTTACGAAAAATCATTCCAGAAAAAAAAAAAAAAAAAAAAAACTAGTCCTACTCCTAAATTGGATAAATGTTAATATATAATACTAATTTCAATGCAATATATAAAAAACCAGTTGTAGATACCCCAAAAGATGATGGATAATAATATTTATTGGTTAGTCTGATTATGACAATATTCTGCAATTGAAAAAAAAACAAAGCATTTTTTAAAAAAAAAAAAACTTGGAAGATCTCTTTTTAAGATAAGCATCTACAGTTTCTATATGCCCTTTTATCTCTTTTTGCATTGTCCTTTAGTGGTAAGTTTTCTATTATCATCATATATTGAGTATAATATACAATGCAGCATAGCTATGTTCCATGTAGAATTTAATATCTACTTTTACTAATCATATAAATATAGCAGCTTAATTATACTGCATCTTGCATCCGAGAATTAATATGTCGAGATTTGTAGAATTGCTTGTTATTTAAGTGATCATGAGTCAAGATATATATATATATATATACACAACTATACCATTAATGCCTGTTTTGTAGATCCCCTTTCCCCAATATTGTATATATGTATATAATCCTTCTCTTAAATGTTTTCTTTTCTCAACCCATACATATTAATACATGTATTTATACTTCTTTCTAATTTTACCAAATAGGTTTTTTTTAATTAAATAAGAGACTTTATATATATATATGTAATTCAATATAAAGAAAAAGATCGATTGGAAAGAGTCATTTTGGAAGGGTGAAGTTTGTCGAGTTTATAATATATAAATAAAAAAATCTAATGGCGAGCAGCAACCTTGATATTATCGAAAGCATCACGTTCAGCTTGCTCAGCAGCAACTTCATCAATATAGGGTTGAAGATATCTGTTATCCTATAAATTTATATAAAAAAAGAAAGAATGATTGAGTAAATACTAAATTTTCCTTGAATTATGTAAATCTTACTTGAGTAGAGGTAACCCACTTGTCCTTGGGTAAAAGTTGATGACTCAAAGAACATTGTTGAGCAACACGAATACGGAAAGCACGATCGTAAGCGGTACGAGGTTCAGCAATTTCAAGACGACGAAGAGCTTCTTGAACAAGATCACTCTCTTCAGAAATCAAATCATCATATTTAAGACCTATGTATACATATTTATTTAGTTTCAATTTTTTTTTTTTTTTAATGAATTATTTGTTTACCAATTTGTCTATAACCAGCAGCACCGGCATATGCCTTGGAAACAGGCTTCAAGAATCCAGAAAGAAGCTTGGAGTTTTGAACAAGTGATTTGAGTGACAAAGACATTTTTTTTTATTATGTATCTATATAAAATAGAGATAGAGTGGGGAGAAATAGAAAGAAATTGTAAAGAAGAAACAAAATGTCAACCAACCCCCCTCCCCCATATTATTTTGGCTAGGAAAAAATTCAACTATACAAATTTGAGAGGGTAATACCCCGCTGTAAAATCCTTCATTGTCTCTTTTGTTGGTGACATCGACATCCATGACTTATCTTGGAGAACCCAGCAACAGTGGAGGAATAAAAAAACAAGCCATGCAACCCTAAATTTGGATCAAAATTTTATATTTACTACTCTTTTCTTATAATAACATATCTAAAATCTATACAAAAAACGTCTTTAAGTGATACTCTGATATGGTATACAACCTTTAAATTACCCATTAATGGGTTTATAATGCCATTAGTAGGAACTCGAGCCCAAGAAATGCTCTACAGCTCGAAATCAACGTATTCGGAGATAGAAATAAAAAAAAGTTCAGATTCTGTTTTTTTTTATCAATTTTGACCATTTTTCTTTATTTCGTCAAAATCAATACCAAAGACCCTTTTAAATGGCAAACTGCTTTAAGGTCATATGTAGGTATTAAAACACTCCATCGAATGACGCTAGTTTGAAAAAAATGTCATTTATATTCAATGCACAATTCTAAAAAAACGTAAAAGTGGTTTCAGCGACAAAAGTCAATTTTTTACAGACAGAAAATTCAAATAAAAGCTACTATGTGAAAGGCTACATTTTTGCAGTCATTTTGGTATTATAAACATTGTAGTAAAAAGTGCTTATTTTGGGCTGATAACCCCTTTTGAAGTTTTTAAGATCCTCCAGACGCATGGTTACAAGGGATTTTTTGACGAAAATGGTTAATTTTTCATTGAAAAAAAAACAACTGCAAATCGGCTAAAAATGCTTTGGTATATCCTTCTTGATTGTAGATTATGGTTTGACATGTTTTTAAGCTCGAAAACTCACACAAAACCATAATTATAGGGGCTTTTATAGCCATTTATTAGTTATTTCGCCTTTTTTTCTACTACAGACAACGGGTTTAATAGATATTTCAAATTTAAGTTTTGCATTTGATGTGTTATGCACATGGCCTCTGTTGAACGCAAAGTTATAGTATTTTTTGTATTGGCTTTTGAAACGACTATTACATAACAAAGGATGCAAATTGCAAATGTCAATTCAGCTACACGAGCATTGATTGTTTTAACAAACTACAAAAATGAGGTTGATTATTCTGAAAATTGCTGGAAATAAAGCATATATATTCAAAAGTGTGTAGATGTTTTTGAATAGTGTAATATTCATAATTATTCGATAGCTACTCTGTGGTGGCTTTTCAACATTGTGAATAGACGAGTCAATGCGTTTATTTTTCAATATCAATTATCTCTTTGTTTCCAGCTTTAATTGGTTTTCCATAGCTTATTATTTTACCAAGCTTCAAATTCATCACTTTAGCGTTTTAAAAGTGGTCAACAAGTTGTATCACAAATTGAAACCAAAGCTTAAAAGATAAATTGTTGGGCTTGAGAATTCAATTACCGCCATTTTCAACAAAAAAAAACACTAAAGTTTTTGAGATATTCAAAGAATTTATTCTCATCTGATTCACAACATATGCAGAATCAAGTACATGCATATAGCTTCATGAGTATCATCATATACTACAAAGTGTTTTTTAAAGGTTGAATAGAAAAATTGTACTATTTGTCACGATACAGCAGACCAGATGGTTGTACATTTCACAACAAAAGCTGTATGTTTTCTCTTGATAGTATGACTTTTGTAAAAACAGAGTATGTCCGTGCTAGTTAGTACAAATAATATGACTCTATCAGTTGATATTTATATTGTGATGTGCTCTTTTTTTTTTTTTTTTTTTTTTTTTAAATACAAAAATATTGAATCACGCAAATTAGACATGAGAAAAACCTAATGAACCATTCGAACTCGGTATTTCAACCCTTACAAAAGAAGAAGCAACATACAAAAAGAGTGATTTTTGGGGTTGTATGTATTTATAATTTTCTTTTCCCTCTTTTAATCTCATTGCAGCAACTGAGAGGAATTTTTTTTTTTTTTTTTTTTTTTTTTTTTTTTTTTTCAGTTTATTGCATTAAATAAAAATATATGAAATTAAACAAAATAGATCAAACTGCTTTGGCATTAAAAGATGCTGAGCAAAAACAACTCGAAACTATAAAATCTTTTCAATGGATTAGTAATACTGATGAAAACAGCAACAGTAGTAATAGTAGTTACAACAATAAAGTTTATACCCACGTTGATGACAAGACACTTGTTACAACCTATAAAGCGACTCAAAATTTTATCCCAAAGCATTATAATAATACAATTCTCGACCATTACCGAGCTTTATTATCTACCATTGAGTTGCGTGATAAATGTATTGTTGCTGTTTGTTATTATAACTTGTGTAATGCTAATCTCATCATTTTTGCATAAATTAGGGTGTCCTTGGCTGAAAAATATACAATTGATTGAGAATTTTGATTCCAACATTACATCATTACAAGGGAAAATTATAGACAACGATAATTTGGAATAGTTTGTATAAAGTCATCGAGTGAAATAAACTATATACTTATTAGTTCAAATAGTGAAACAACTTGGCTTGAGCAAACATCTTTCAGCAAGCAATCTGTTCAATTTATTGCTGCGTCTTCTGTGCTAGACTTTTTTATGGCTATAGAAATTGAAAATTTATTTGATGCTATTACAACTACCACTGCACGTGCGACTATTTACCTCCAATGGATTAAACCCACATTAACCACGCCCTCACTCACATTGACTCGATTGATCCAACTCGAACCCTACCCATGGATTAGTCAATGTGATGAAGTAATCACTATACAAAAACTCGAATATGATAACGATGGAAAATGCCGAATAGATTATACCTATCAACAACAAGATATTAGCCAGTTACCTCACGCAGCAGTTGATATTCATCAGAAAATAAATCAACATAACAGATGGCACAGTGGATCATGGGATCAGCAACCACAACAACAACAACAAACAGTTCGAAAGAACAAGTTTCTAACTTCATCATCATTACTATTCACTTCTTCTTCTGCTAATTCATCGCCTCAATTGCATCCAATTACAGCTAATTCCTCCTATCCTGATAAGCAACATAGTAACATGATGCCTTGGTTAACAGAAGGAGATGATGATGAGGATCAACATAGTGCCACTTATAAACTTGATAAGGACGAATTGAGAATTCAAGTGGTAGATATTCCCCAAATCACTATCACATTGCCTGAAAAATTGGAATGGTCAGATAAATTTGCTCAACTTTGTGTTCGTTGTTATCGTCGCAATCAAACATTACGGCAACAAAATGACAGTTATGTGATTCAAATTTTACATCCACAAAAGATGATGCAGTATTTCATAGAAGAGGAAGAATCAATGAGATTAGATGACGATGAAGATACTGATCCAATACTTGTAAATGTGATCATCAGTAAATCAATTAATCACAAATTTATTGTGAATGAAAATGAATGGCCAATTCGATCTTGGACATTTACAAATGATGATAATGATGATGATGATGATGATGATGATGATGATAAATATCAAAATAAAAAAGAAGATGAAGGTGATATTTTTGTGGATGGAATGGAAGAATTAGTTCAAGAATCAAATGTTACAAATGAGATGCAAAGTATATCTTCATTACCATCTTCTGCAACACTGATTCAAACTATATCTGCTATTCAAAAAGCCGATTTGAAGAAACAAAAAAAAGAAACTGTAAATAATAAAGCATCACTAATTATGCATCCTTTAGCAAAAAAGACAAAAGGTGCTACTGTAGATAAACAGCAAACCCCATCCCTTGATGCAAATAAAATGTAAGTTATATAACGATAATAAATTATATTTTTACTAATATGAATATAGACTTATTTCGGAACCTCATCTTGAGGAGAAAAAGAAGAAGGAAAAGAAAAAGGAGGAGGAGAAGAAGAAGAAGGAAGTGGAAGAGAAGGAGAAGGAGAAGGAGAAGAAGGAGAAGAAGAAGGAAGAAGAAGAAGAGGATGAGGAGGATGAAGAGGGCATTGATCATGATGAATATAGATCGTTTGAAAACAAATTACCAGTGAGCGACCCGGCAGCTCTTCAAAAGATCTCACCGCTAGTCAACGAATATTTTCAACAGGCATCCTCATCTGTTACAACAGTTGTTCAATCACCTTCAAAAGAAAATGGGCATGTAATTATCAAGAAAATCGATATAGCCAATCATCCACTGGGTGGATTTTTAAGCGAATCTACATGGAAAGATTGCAGTATATGGGACGTTAAGGCAGTTTTAGAAAGTGCAGGAGCACGAAAGATCTGGGACAATACGTTTGAAAACAGTACTTATTTACATGCATTGACACCTACAAGCTCACTTTGGCATACAAAAATGAAGGGCACTTGGCCTGTGAACCCTAGAGACTATGTTTGTTTTCATGGCCAGTATGCATCACCTTACCGCATTGATTTACTCTCTACATCTTGCTTTGGAGACTCTTTTCAATACAAACCATTACCACAGCCTGTCACTGGATATACAAGAGCAACTATGGATGTTATGGGATGGCGGCTGGAACGTATAGATGATAAAACTGCATCTGTTAAACAAGTATTGGTTACTCAATTCCCTACTTGGGTAATTCAATACATTACAAGTCGTTTTATCGTTCAAACATGCGCTGCTGTGCAGTCTGCTAGAGAATACCTTGAATCATTTGGTGCTCCTCCTAGTTTAGAGCATCTGACATGTGCTCAATTAGTAAATGTCAAGCATGATCATGAGCGCAAAAACTGGAGATGTGAATATACTCGTCGTTTGAGTACTTCAGAAAAAGATGCTCAAGAATCCAAAAATAAGAATAATACAGCTACAACTACTACTGGTATTAGTAATAGTAGTATCAATAACAATGTGAGCATCACCAACAGTTCACAAAGTACAATCTCTGTTATTCGCTTGGATAAACGACGCTGGGCTGCCAACAACGCTTATGTTGTTGTTATTGACCCTCCACCATCTCGAGTATCCGCATTGCAAAAAGTATGTGATCCTTACGGTGTTTGGCTGACAGTTGAACATGATGAAGCGTTTATTATACCATTAAGAGGAAAAATACTGGTACTAATCAAATCAGACGGGCTCGCTACAGTCGCTACTGGAAAATCTGAGCAACAGCATGAATGCACACTCAATGTCAATGGTAATGCAACCATTATTGAAAAAGAAGAGCGAAAGCTTTCTTTACCTGTACCAGATAAAATTAAGCAAGCATCATTTTCTCAAAAAAATTTGAAAGAAGAAGAGCAAGGAATTTTATCCAAAATACCTCCACCGGATACCAAACATCCCTCTCCTACTTCTCCTACCTCTACTGCTGCCATTGAGAAAGAGAATACAAATGCAGTTGCAATGACAGAGAAAGCAAAGGTGGATGAAGCATTAAATCAATTACCTGTATCACCCAAAGAACATGCTCAAGCAGCCATGTCTTTTCTAAAACTCACAGATGAACAGTTTGGTTGGACAGTTTTATCTGACAACAGTAAATCTGGGATCCGTATTAGCAAAAAGCCTGGTATAAAGAACAACAACAATAACAATAGCAATCAACAAAAAGCTAAAGGAAGCAGTAAATCAGAGAAAAGCTCAAGCTTACAAGTTTTTGATCCTTATATGGTTTATAAAGGCTCCAAGGTGATTGAAAACTTTTCTGTGGATGAAATTCGATCTGTAGTAACTGATATTGGACACATTCGTGCATTGTATGATGACACCATTGAACCCAAAACAGATGTTGTGCGTCAAGATGTTGAGTCGGGTTGTAGAGTCATTCGACAATCTATCAAAGCTTTATTCCCTTTCAAAAATCGAGAAATATACGCTGCTTCCTGTTTAGCGCAAGAGGAATTAACTTCACTTCCTAATACAAAACGAACATTATATGTTGAAAGTTCATTGCCGGATTTTCCACTCATCATCAATCCCAAAAAGACTCGAGGACATTTATTCATGTCGGGTTGGATATTGGAGCCTATTGATCCTTATAATACAACAACTGCTAATCATCCGATTCCCTCAACTAGAGTTATTTACGTTGCTGCGTTAGATTTAGGAGCTTCGGTGCCTTCGTATATTAGTAATTTAGTAGCTAATAATTGGTTTCCCAAAAAGATCCAAGCTGTGGAAACTTACTTGAAAGCCAAGGGCCCTCCTCCAGTAATTACTGAGCCTTTCCCATTTCTAGTGTTTTCCAACAACACCTTGTCAAAAGCTGTCCAAGATAATGTAGAATGGACTTGTGTTAATTCAAGTTATGATGAAAAGCATCACTTCAAGATAACAAATCGTCTTAAAATTTTGACAGAACAAAAGAAATCTCGATCTGAAGAAGCGCAACCTACAGCATCGTCAAGCGCTTCATTGCTTCCACCATTTCGTAGACCTAGTAATCATACATTAACACCAGAAACTCGAAGAGGTTCATTGCCAACAAATACATTACCTAAAAAACGAACTGTTACAGCTTCATTATCAACTGCAGTACAACAACCTGCCCCCGCAACATCAGCATCAACATCTACGGCAACTACAACTACATCAGGAGCAGCAGGAGCAGCAACATCAACGACAGAAAATTGTTTAACATATCGATCACTGACATGTTTGCAAGCTACATTCGATCTACGACTTTATACCAAAGGTTATGAAGTTCATGCCCAATTCTATCAAATATCTGAAGAAAAGCGAAAGAACGTATCCAGCAAATTAGAGCTGTCCATCTCAGAGCCACCTTTATCAAACTTTGTAGAAGGTAACAAAAAGAATATGAAGCATACTGTCACTATCAAAGTTCAAGGTTTGTCGGCTGCTAATGTATATGAGCTTGAGTTTACTTTGATTCCTGTGCGAGATGAAACTTTGAGTGTCAAAGCAACTCAATTGACCGTATCCCATGTACTGGGAGAAGATCAGATAGACGATGGAAGTTGGCGAGGTGTTATTTTAGTTAACGGCATAGAAGCAAATGTTAATTCTGATATTAAATTGAAAGCATTGCAAAACGAAGAAAAACCTGAGAGCAGCAACAGTGATATTAGCAGCGGCGGTAATATTAGCAATAGCTTCAATGGAAGTAATCTGGATGGACCTATTGTGAACGAAACTGATGTTGGTACTGATGCTGCATTAGAAGGAACTAGAGGGATAGATGCTGCAAGTAGGGAGCAAGTGCAAGACGATCAATCATATTTTGAAAAGATGGCTGTTCCTGAAGAAGATGAAGCAGCCACTACAGGAGCACAGCAATATATGGGCGGTGGTGTTGTAGCTACAGCGTTAGAAAATGTGTCTGCAGGAGTAAATGTAAGTAATTCACAAAACAAACATGCACATTTACTAATTATAAACTAGAATTTTGGTGCTCGTATGATGAATCCTTTTAGATCAGCATCTAATTCATTTTCTCTGTCAAAGAACAGCATTAAAAACAATGCAGCTTTAGAAGAAATCACTGAAGATTTTTCTTCAGAGGATGATGAAGAGCATCTTAGCAGAAAACAATTTACTCGAGAAGAAAGAAGCCAAATTGACTCAACGTCAATGACAATGCATGAAATCCGGTTATTACGAAAATCTTCTGACACAATGCGTAAAGGCATGCTATTATTGGTGATTTGCTTAGGTTTAGCAGTTGTATTTGCACTTTTAATGTTGCAGCCAATGTTGGAAAGATATTACTCTTCTTTTTCTGCATCCTCCACAGTGGCTTCTTTAAACAGCTCAATTGAAGAAGGCGTTGTGCGAAGATTAATGCAAATTCCCTGGTTTGGAGGTTGGAATATACAATTGATTGCAGTTCGTCGCAGAGCTTAATAAATATGTTTTTCCCCCCTTTTTTTTATCGTTTTAAAGGACTTTTTTCATGGCATTAAAAAGCAATTATTGTTATAAAAGTATATACAGATAAAATCTTTAATCTCTTAATTGCACGGCATAGTCTTTTTTCTTTCTTATCCATATACATAAGGATATTTAGTTGTTCAATTTAACTATGCTTTGCTTATATAGTCTATCTATGATAACTGAACAAAACTCCTGCAAAACGATGCTCAAATCGTTTCCAAGCCGTGAAATGCAAAAAAAGTCAAAGAATAAAAGCGATAATTCCAGATTTATACAAAAAATCATATAATAACAAGCTGTAGCAGATTAAATGTGAATTATAGAGTTTTTGAACTTTTTTTTTTTTTTTTCAAAAAGTTACTTTTAAAACTATATTTTTTAGGGCTCTAAAACACACAAAATGGATGGGAATTGAGATAAAAAACGTGGTTACATTTTATAATCTTCGTTACTTGATTAAAAAGGGGAAGCTAAAATCGAATCTATAACTACCGTAGTTATCTTTAGGTTTAATTAGAATGCCATTTTGCTTTACTAACGCAGTTGAAAAGAGTAAAAATATGAAAAAAAAAAAAGATTTAATTTCTTTATAACCAAAATATGCATCTTTAGTTACTGCTGTAGTCAAAAGTTTACCTAATAAAATCTAGTTATATTCAATTTTCTGACTTTCTTAATAAAGAATTTGAATAGCCATATCTCAACCCAAAAAAATACCAAAAATATAATAATAAAACTACTGTAATTGCAGCAACAAGTTCTGTTAGAGTCTATTATAGTCTAAATTTTGATGGTACCTTCCTGTCAAAAAGTTGGGAATCTAATTTTTCTAAAAAAAAAAAAAAATATACAAAATTGAATTTAGAGTGCTACCTTTTTTTCGGACTCAGTACTTTTCTTAAATTTGTTTCCCCCATCGGTGGCAGTGATGCGCCGTTTGAAGTGTGGGGTAAAAAAAGTGCAGATAAAATGTACCCTAGTTTTGAAGCGTCCTTTAACTCCAACAACATTTAAATTAAATATAACAATGTTTGCTGCTCGTCGTATTGCTACATCAATTGCTCCTCGTATTGCTTTAAGCACTTCTGTTCGTCCTTCTATTATTGCGCCTACACTCCGTAAATCCGTTGCATCTACTACAAGCATCGCTCGCTTTTTGAATACCAACGCTATCGAACAAAAGCGCGCTACTGTTCAACGTAATGAAAAAGCTTATAATAGATTGCATTTGATTATATAATTAACAAGTTGTATCATGTTAGATCCTGCTCCTCAATGGTCTGCTAGTGCTCTTGTTGAGGGTGAATTCAAAGAATTGGCCTTATCTGACTATAAGGGAAAGTTTGTAGTTATGGTCTTTTATCCAGCAGATTTCACTTTTGTTTGTCCTACTGAGCTTTTAGCTTTCAGTGATCGTATTGAAGAATTCAGAGAAAAGGGTGCTGAAGTTGTTGGTATTAGTGTAGAGTAAGTTGTACATGTTTTGATAAAATCTGACATTTGTTTACTAAAAAATCTCATCTGTTTACTACAGTAATGTTCATTCTCATTTAGGTAAAATATAAAAGTTGTAAATGTAACATTGTCAAAATTAAATCAAATTTGTAAATCTATATAGCTTGGACAAATCTCCCTAGAAAGCAAGGTGGCCTCGGTGCTATCAATATTCCTTTAGTTTCTGATATCAAGAAGGAGATCTCTACCAACTACAACGGTAAGTCATTTTAATGGATATAGTTCATAATTTGTTTATTGATAAATTTGATAGTTTTAATCCCTGAGGAAGGCTTATCCCTTCGTGGATTGTTTGTTATTGACCCTAAGGGTACTCTTCGTATCAGTACCATCCATGATTTGCCTATTGGCCGTTCTGTTGATGAAACTTTAAGAGTTATTGATGCTATTAAATTTACTGATGAGCATGGTGAGGTTTGCCCTGCCAACTGGCAAAAGGGTGAAAAGACTATCAAGCCTGATCCCAAGGGTTCCCAAGCTTACTTTAACGCTGCCAATTAAAAATAATAAAGCATTTATAGCTAAACAAGGTTTATTAAAATTTAGATATTGTATATATTAAGGGGTATATGGTGAACTTGCAAAAACCCACATTTAGTTGATATTGAGTCTTAAACTTTTGGCTCATTAATTCCACTCATACTTTGAGTAGTATTTGGCTGTTGTTGTTGTTGTTGCTGTTGTTGTAATTGTTGTTGTTGTGTATATGAACTTGAAAGAACATTGCTATTTCCTCCATTTGCATTATCTACGATTGCACCATATCCTTTCATCCTTATTTTGATCCCTGTAGATTCTGAGGAAAGTGTTCGGTTTAATGTATCAATAGGAGGTGTGCTAACTCGAATAGAAGGTATAATTGATTGGAGTTGCTTATTGGGAACTCTGTCAACCTTGATCTTTTTATGAACTGCACATAAATAATGATAAATTAGCCTTTCAACAAATTACAAAAATTTGCCTGCAGTCCGTTTTACCATTAACAAATACATCTGTCTCATCAACGATTTCCTAGATTGGTATAAAACGATGAGTTTATGTTTATTTTTCTACTGTTAAAATACGTACCTCCCCGATTAACCCTTCGATTACATCCTCCAAGGTGATAACACCCAAGGCACCGCCATAACCACAAGGATTATTTGATACAATGACCATATGACCTACGCTTTAAGTTATAAATATTTACTTTGGGTTTCAAACTAACGTAATAAAATGCTTCAACTTTACTTTTACCCTCTTGAAAAAAGTTTAAAATGTCCAAACAACTTGTGTCAGGGTAGGTTTCTGGTAGAGCACTTAATTGAAAATGACTTACAGGGAGTTTATCATTCACATCATAACTTATTAAGCTTTTAACAAGAAGCATTCCAATGTAGTTGCAACTATCATCGCATTCCTTAATAGGTATTCTTGAATAACCGTTTCTAACAATCTAGGTAAATTCTTTTTTTTTAGACATTTGTTGCATTGAATTTATATAGTTCCTATTAACCTTGTGAACTAGATCTTTATCTAATATTGAATGAAAAGATAGTGTGAATACATCTTGCATTGGTGTCATTACACTTGCGACTGATTTTTCTCTTAGATCAAGAACTGATTTAATGATATGAACTTCATCCTCTGTCAATCCTTCAACATCATCGTCTGATTGGTGAAGCGATACTAACGTTTTCAGACCTAAATGAAGAACACATTGATAAATGAAGAACACATTGATAAATGAAGAGTATTAGAGCTGTAACATAAAAAAAAAAAAAAAAAAAAAAACTGACCTGCTTTTTTATATATTGTCCCATGTGATTCACCCAAGAAATATTGTAATAGATAGGATGTTGGATAAGCAATTGGGTACATGATATACATGATTATTAAGACAATTCTATGAAAAATTTGTTAATCAGATCAATTTTTAGATCCCTTTTAATGTGTCACCTACGAAGAACATTTAGCGCCAATGGCCAAACCATATCTAACACAAATAGCTAAATGTTGTTTTAAGATGTTAGTGCGAAACAGCTTTATGATAAAAACTCATAATAAACTTTACATTGAGGAATCACTCTATAACAAAAAAAAAGATATGTTTAGTATATAATTTTAAACGTTGCATTTTTTTTTTTTTAATTAAGCCTTACTCTCCAAAAATAACAATCAAAGCAGTAGACATCAAGACTGCTAACCAACCTCCTCCCAAAATAGAATCTAGGACAATAGGAAGTGTTTCATTGACAATAACGTTTGAAAGTAGTAAGGTGACTAAAACCCAATATTTTCCTCTATTCAACAAGTCAAGTACACGTATAGCATTCTTCTTTTCCGACTCTGAGCCAGAATGAACCATGACCTGAAGATTTGTTTCGTCAAGTCCCATTAAACCTAATGTCATTCCTATAATTTATGAAGTAGTAGAAAATAAAAAGTGACGATAGTGATCAGTTTAAAAAAAATTAACATACACAAATACACAAACCAGCAAAGAATCCACCCATCAAAACAAGAACAGTTATGACGAATATACGTATTATATATAATTCTGTTGTTAATTCACCTACACCATCATCTACATTATTAATGACATGAATCGTAGAATTCCCTAATGGAAAAGAAAAGATAGATCCAAGAAATGTAACAAGTACAGTATTATAGAATCTTTGATGTGTTGCATTGTAAATAAATGTTCTTTTCATAATGAAATGAAGAAAGAAAGAAGAAAATCAAAATTGTTTTTCAGTACGAGATAAAGTTTCAAATACTGTAACAAAAAGCCACTTTTTATTATCATTGTTTTCTACCCTATTATGCAACTAAATACCTTTGTCCTATTTTATTAAATCAATGATATACAGATAAATGGTCTTATATAAAACATTCAAGCTATTCCATGTATATCAGCAGCGCTATTAGGAAATGTTGAAAAAATCCCGAAGTTGCATGAATATGAATACAGTCTGGCATTTCTTTCATCATCAATCACTATCAATTTTGAATTCAGCTCGTACACATGTTTTTTAATACATCAAGAGTACACCAGCTTAAAAAAGCGCGTTCAAAGTACAGCAGCATACAAAAGCACACCAAAAGTAGTTCAATCAAAAGTTGTATTGTAACAATACACTTTATTGGCTTACTTTTAATATTTTGAGCAAAAAAAATCTGCAGTACTCTGGTATTGAACCTTAACTTGTTTGATTCACCCTATAATTAAGCGAACTGTGTAGAGCCTCTCCCTTCAATTATAGAATCAAAGTCAATTTCACAATTTACATATTATATATCCCAATCGATAATAATCTCTTAGTTTTATTACACATAAGTTGCTGCATAGTTTTTGCACAAACTAGATGATAGATGCAGTTTTGCCTATGAATTTTTTTTTTTCCTTTTTTTTTTTTTTTTTAGTAAAAACAAGCTGGTCAACACCGTTACGTGGTGTACAGCACGTGCTGTTGCAGGCCATCTTTCTCTTCGAAATATACCTTAAGCCTTTAAAGATGTCTAGTATTTTTGAACTAAATTGATAAAACAACCTTCAAATAGCAAGCTGGTGCATTAGAAAAAAGTTAATAAAGTATTAGAGGTTGAATTAAACCAAAAAGTAAAATTTGTGTATGTCATTTCGGTTGGCAAACCTCGACTTTTGTACAATATGCAAACATGGTTAAAAAAAACAATCTTATTTTTTTATATTACTCCAGGAGTTGTCTTCTATAGAATGTAATTCTATTGTCACGTAGATGATTTTATTGAAACACGTCAGAAAAAAAGCAGCGTTATGCGTATAATGGCCTTCATTATTCTTCAAGACGGAAAGCTCAAGATCAATCATAATTTTTTATAGATGAGGGTTTACTAACCCTTGATAAAGCAATATATAATTGACCAAGACCGAAGACTTGAGAGGAAAAGTATAACCCAATAGTATCCAATGTTTGCCCTTGAGCTTTGCTAATGGTCATAGAGAAAGCCAATCTCGCAGGGAACTGAACACAAATAAAGTCGTAGGGATTTTTACCGTCAGCCATTATTATTAGTTTGATTCTAGTAATATAAACGATATCACCAGCATTTGGGGCTGCAACAATTGTTGCTTCAATTATATTATTACGAAAAGATCCCACAGTCAGCTTTGTACCATTACACACTCATTCTGAATTGCGGATTACAAATCACATATTGACTGAAGTAGGTTGTCTTTCTTCCTGGAATACAATCCAGTAATATCTTATTAATTACCACTACGTCTTTGTTCATTGGAATCAATGCGACTCGCCTAGCAAAATATTGGTTATCAGATGCGCTGCTACTGATGTCAGTAAAAACAGCTTTCAATAAGGCCAAAAGATTAGTGCAATTAAGACATTTATGTAGGTATAGGGATAAAATTGGAAGCAATGTTTCCCCCAAAGCGTAATCGTTTCAACTCTATCCTCACCAATTCGAAGCAAGTACTGAGTAAAAAGCTGCAACTCATTTGCGAGAGCAGCATTATCAGACTGAAGAACCTGTTGCGCGCACATATTGGTCTCAAGCCTCAATTGTCTTACGTACTTGCGGGCAAAAGTAATATCGATTTATGCACTGAGGCGCAATCGAGGGTCGACTTGCACCTGAAATGATGGGAAGAACCTGACGAAAATCGCCAGCAAAAATAAATAAACAGCCATCAAAAGGGAGGCTGTTCTTCAAAAATATCTTGTAGTAAAAATAGCCTCCCAACTGATTTTGAGGGTTGAACCCTTTAGAATTTAAAGGCTTTCTGTAGTAACATATAAAAATAAAGCAGGTAAAAATTGCCTAAAAATACAGCGAGAATAAAAAACATCTTGGGATTGTTTTTCGTTATTATATTTAATGCTGAAAAAAGCCCTTTATGCCTTAAAAAAATTCTTTAAAAAGTCAATATTTGTAAAACAAGAATAATAAACTTTGCCATACAATGAAAGATATAATTGAGTTATGTAGGAAAGGTTTGGTGGCACCGTTATATTTTTCTTTTTCAATTTTTATTTTATGTTGGTAAGATGAGCTATTGAATCATAGGAAACTTACAAATTGCTTGTAGTGCCAGCTGAAGATAAAAGAGTAGTACGTTGAATTTTTTTTGAATACTACCTTGTAGTGCTTGGAACGATTCGTCTTTAAGAGACTAACACTACAATGTATGTCCTCTATTCTAAGTATTGTACACCTTTTTGGAAGATTGTCATTGTCTGCAAACGAGTATTTCACCAAGGGAATAGTTGGATCATAATCGCAAACCCCATGTTCTTCTGCTACTTCCACCAAAGTCAAAATGCGGTGAGCATTTTCTATAGTATGCTCAAAGAAAAACATGAGAGATCCAATGTACCATTTTTTGAAAATACCCTCACGGCCACTATGTACAAATTAAATAATACATGTCAGTGTCTTTAAATATGAATTAACTAATTATCAATTAAAATTACTTACTTTGAGTTTGTCGCATAAAACATTATAAATGTGTTTCCACGTCGGTATTCATTTATATTTTTAGCGTACAATTGGGATTTCCAGACAATGTCTTTATCTTCATCACTTTCCTGACAAGCACGACCTGATATTATGATCTTGTTGCTATTCGCAATACAGCATTCTAGCAACTTGTCTCGAGAAATATCTTCATTAAGTGCTCGAATATGAAAATGATTCAGGGCTAACAAGAATTTCTCTTTGGACAATTTCAGAGGTAGCTCGTCGAGGCCATAATGTTCAAATGGACCCCACATCTGCTGAGCAGAAGATGTGTCAGGGAAAACAATATCTTCAAAGCTGCTGGCATTGTATGGACGAGGTCCCAAGAGATAAAGCTTATCGGATATATCCCAATCAAGATTATGAACATAAGAATGTATCATCATCCTCTGTATGACAGTACTGGAATTTTCACCCACATTACTTTTGCTTTTTATCAGTCTTTTGTAGCGACCAATTGCTCTTTCTTGTGAATAGCAGGTGTACGCTGGCATAGATCCATTCTACATGATCACCTTCCATACATGCAGAATATAATGGAATGTCGGTTTTAATACTCCCTCTTTGATTCTTTTGTTAGCAATCTCAATAAGAAGAAATTCAACCCAATCATTGAAATATCTACAGTATTTGGTATTAAAAATTAAAAAAGACTTGTCAAATCTACATTATAAGTAAATTATATTTACCTGTGAATCTTTGAAACATCATCATGAGTTACATTCCATTGAAGACTTAGAGCCGAAGCTTTTACTAGCTTTAAGATTGCTTTCTTTGCTCGGCCATTTTTCAGAAGAGGAACAGAGTATGCAGGAAGAATATACAGCAAGAAAAGCTTTAAGTCACTAGCACGGATCCCACCTACATTATTTTAACAACAAGGTGTTGGTACTTTGTTAACTAAAGGATATTAAATTCAACAACATACCATTATAATTGATAGAATCTACCTATTTAGACGCGAATTTTATATTCATGAAACTCTTTGATTCTGCCACCAGTCTACCAGCCTCGACAAGTTCTTTCTTATCAATCCAAAATATGTATTTATCAAAGGATACAAATTTTGAGTCAGCAGAAGTGCAGTACGAGAACATGGCCGTAAAAAAATAGATTTCAGATGGTTTTCAAATTTCTTCAACCGATATTGAGTTTGATATGCCCATTAAATTTTTAAAGACAGTGTATCTTTCCTCTATGAGCCATTTGATATCTGCCCGAAAATAAAAGGGTTAATATCATACTATAAGTACACTTTCCTAAATCCTTAACCTAGAACTAACCTAAATGTAATTATTCTGTACTTTTAAATTAATAGCAAAGGTAGGTAGTATGCTTATAGATATCATTCTTGTTATTATAAATTGGTGATTACTGGGCTGACGGAGGTTGATGTTTTTAATTATAAATGAAATATTTATAAAAAAATGAATAAAGTAAAGGGAAAGCAAAAAGACAGATAAATCTACAAAGGTTCATAAAATAACTTTCTTGTGATATTTATATAAGAAATGTGATAATGTTTTGCATGAATGAAACATAAAATATTCGGCTCATAATATTAAAATTAGTTGTAAAATTTATAATCTATGTTATCTGAGTTCCAAAATTGATTTGCCAAAATGATTCAAAAATGATACAAAAATGATCCAAAAAAACAAACTTATTTAATAATTTATAAAGTATAAAGTAAGCTAAACTATTTTATTATGTATTTTTTGTACATATTTAAAGTCTGCATCTGTCTGTATAAACATTAGACAAATGCTTCACATTAAAATATTTGTAAAACACGATTGAAATTTTAGAGGTTTTTTTGAATATATAAACCACTATTTACAAGCAAATTGTATATATAAAATTTTTAAGTAATGCACGGCAAAATTATCTATTGATCAAGCTACTACTGAACCTTTCAGCTGTATTTTTCGTAGAGAAAACAAGACTTTTACGATTTTTTTTTTTTCAATTTCAGATTTTTCAGACGAGTATCAGCAAGGGGAAAATGCGCTCAAATTGCTTAATTTGCAATTATCAAAAAAAAATTGAGATAATACACTAGGAAGTATTTATGAAAGCAGGGGATTATTTTGGTGTGGTTTAGAGGTCTAGAAAGTCGCAAACACGACGGTAATTAGTGCTTTTAATATGGTGGTTTGAGACAATAATTTAGTTTTAAGGATTTATTTGCAAAAGTCAATAACGATTATTACCTATTTTTCATTTATTTCAGCAAGAAGGAATGCGATACTATCTTCTAGTATTTTTTTTTTTTATTATTTTATTTTTTTTGAGAACAATTTGAATTCTGCTACCAAAAATGGCACTAAAATATGATACACTCTTCTGTTTCTCTCCAAGGCTCAAAATCCTGTTCTACTTTAATTGTCTAAAGTATATAATGACTAAAATTTATTACAATATAAACAAAAAGTATTTCTATTCAGCATTCTCTAAATCTGAAAGCGGAGGTGGAGGTTTAGAAAATAATGAGCGCGCAGATGATGGAGCTTGTTGAGGTTGCTGTGGTTGTTGTGGTTGTTGTGGTTGTTGAGGAAGGGAGCTGGGTAATTGGGTTGGCAATGAACCACCATAAGATTTATACAAAGCAGAAACTAAATCTGCAGGACTTTGATAATTTTGTTGCTGAGGTACAGCAGGTTGTTGCTGTTGTTGGTGATGATGATATTGTTCAAAAGGGGGAGGATGTTGATATGAAGGAGCAGCACTTGCAGAAGAAGATACACCAACATAATCATCCATCAAATCAGCATAACTTTGTTGTTGACGAGGAGGAACATGTTGTTCGTATGCAGCTAATGCTGAATCAAAATCGTCAGGAAGATCTCTAGCTGGTCTTCGCTGTTGATGCTTTTGCTGTTGTGGTCTTTGTTGACGAGGTTGTTGTTGTTGTTGTTGATATTTATTGGATTGTTGTGATACATCTTCGTTCTGTAATCCCTTCTTTTTCCTAGATATTTAGCAACATGTTTAATATATTTTTTCTTTTTTTTTTCTCTTAAAATATTAATAATCTTACATTTTTTTCTCTCTGTTCTTTTTCTTTTTATATTCCATTTCCTTTTCATCATCAGAGAATTCCAATTCCTATATTTTTTTTTTTTTTTAAAAAAAAAAAAAAAAAAATTAGATTAAACCAATTATAGTTTAAAAAATCTAGAGAACTTACATCTTCACCAACTTCTTCGTCGTAAACATTACTTGCATCTGTACCTTTCAATTTTCTCAATTTCTCAGTTTCTACAATCTGAGTCTTTTGATAACTAGGCACAAAGTACACTTCCTGACCTACTTTTGCCAATTCCTTATTAATTTCCTTGGCATCATTGAACCTAACAGAGTAATAAGGACGAGCAACAGGACCAAATGTCTCAAAAACTTCACCCATGACATCTCTATTCTCATATACCAACAGAGATCCTTGATCTAAAGTGCTTTGTTCGCTGTTTGGTTTACAATGAATTACAATCACATTATCGATGATTTGGAAAATGGAACCAGCCAACATGATTTCGGTTTGAGCGTTTAATTCAAATTGAGGCTTTTCGACAACAAAATCAACAATTTCATGGGCAGTTTTTACAATGCCATCAGGGTATTGTTCATCGTCTTCATCATCCATTGTCTTTTTAGCATTGGCGGTTCCCTTCTTGACGTCTTCTCCTCCCTCTTCCTCTTCGCTGCTAGAATCACTACTACTACTACTACTGTCGTCGTCGTCGTCGTCGTCGTCACTAGATATGTCAATGTCACTACTTTCATAGCCATTTTCGGTATTTTTTCCAGCAATGGCATTATCAAGGGTATCGTCTACTTGCATCTATAAATTTATATTGATGAGTTATTTTTATATGCATACATTTCGGCGAAATATCACTTACAGGATCAGTATTGGCATCTTGTGTGCTTGAAGATGCTTCTTCAATTTTCACAGGATCGATAACATTAGAAGCATTGGATTGTTCTACTTTAACGGCCTCTACTGTAACAGGAGCTGGAGGTAAATCTTGAACAGCAAATTCAGATGCTACTGCAAGATCGTTAGGAATATCACTCATTGAAAGTGTAGAAAGGATGTATAAATGTTATACGAAAACTCGAGAAAATCTTTTAAAAAGGTATAACAAGTCACTGGCAAAAGGTTGTAAGCAGCAACAATTATGCATAAAAGCAATGCCATTGAAATGAAAAATGCAGCAAGCTTTTTTGCTGAGCCAAAAAAAAAAAAAAATATTATTACATTAAAGTCATTTGACCAGATTTCAATACATCATTGATTTGTTACACATGTAACATATAGAAGAATAAAGACGTTTTACAGGTAAAGAAGCAAGACTACAATCAAGGCAAGGGCTCGGGCATGTGGTTTTTCCGATTTTTTTTTTTTTCAAAACAACAATGACGGAGTTAATGAATGGCTGGCTGATGATAATGATGATGGATAGAAAAAAGCATTTTGGGGGTTTCATTTTTTTTTTTCTCTTTTTTTCTTTTTTACACAATCAAATACCAAGAAATTACAGAATGAGTTGGAAGGTAAAAAAAAAAAAATATGAAGAGTTTAAAAAATGAATTGCACCGAGAAAGTAATTGTAATTCCTAATACAAATGTATCAGGGCTTTCAAAAAGCTGTCAATAGATTACCATATCAATTATTATCCAAGAAAAACGAAGGTAGATGATTTGTTTATCGTTATTTTGTGCAACTCTCTCTAGACTATTCATGTATTAAATCCAAATTTTGCTGCAGGCACCAAGGATGCCGAGTACATGCAGTTAGAAAAAGAATTCAATGAGCTTACTAAACTCGTTGAAGTACTTGCCAAGGATGCTGGAATCTTTCGTGATAGCATTGCAGGTAATTTTAAACTCAAATGATTTGCTTGGAGGAAATTTACTAACCATATGACATGATAAAACCGAAACACAGCACTTTTATCTAATCAAGCTAACATGGCACAATACTTGGCTATTATTTATGATGCAGCATTGGGTACAGAAGTGCCAGAAGGAATGGTTCAAAAACGATTTCAACAAACACCAGCTAATCAATTGCAGGCTGTCAATGACGCAGAGGCAGCAATGGCTTATTGCCGAGATGAGGTATTGCCAGAATTAGATGTGGTTGACCGAGATATTGTACGACCTCTTTTGGAGTTGACTGAAATTATTAAAACAATCGGCAAGACTATGGTGAAACGTAATCACAAATTGATTGATTATGACAGACATCGTACTGCTATACAAAAACTAAATGCTAAAACAGAAAGAAGTTTTAGTGAGGAAAAGCAAATCTTCAAAGTAAATTGAAAATTGTTTTTTTTTTTTTTTTCTCTTTCAAAAAGCTTATTTTATCTATAATAGGTCCAATCACAATTGGATACTGCAACACAAGATTACAATTATTTGAACGACATGTTAAAATCTGAAATTCCTCGATTTTTTCAATTGAAGGCAAGCTTTATTCAACCTGTATTTGAAAATTTGTTCAACATGCAATCTCGTATCTATGGTATGATTTATGCTCGTTGTTTCGAATTGTTGAATCAAAACATGGACACCTTTGTTACCAATACAATGGGTATTGAGGAAGGTTATAACTATCGTAAATCACAGCGTGATGTTCGTGGCGAATTTGAAAACATGGATTTACTTAAATCAGGTGGTAAGGCTTGGTTAGCTGCCTCTGGTGGCGCTAATAACAGTAAATTATCTTTACAAGAAAGAGCTGCTCTTAAAGCAGCAGAAGCTAATGGTAGCGGGGGTGTGAGTCCTAATATGGGTAATGCTAATAGTTATGATCCTTACTACAACCAAAGTGCTCCTGCTGCTCCTCCTGCATATGGTCAAACAGGTGTGACATTGGATTCATCTCCCATGAGATATGAAAAGCAACAGACACAGCCTGCTTATCAACAGGCATATCAACATCCTGTAGCGCCAGTGCAACAACAACAACAACAATCTAAATTTGTGGTGGCATTGTATGATTATACTGCTCAAGCAGACGGTGATTTAAGTTTCAAGAAAGATGATAGAATTGAAATCATCGAAAAGACAAACGATACAAATGATTGGTGGACAGGTAGATTAAATGGCATTACTGGTGTTTTTCCAGGTAAAATTTATAGAATACGTTTTTGTGCTTTTACTCAATTTTTTTTTTTTGTAACTTTAGGCAATTATGTTCAAGAGTTTTAGAGGTTGAAGAATGTATAACATGTAAAATATAATAGCATAATAAAATTAGGTGTATCCCCATTGAACAAAAAAAAACGCTATAATTTGGCATTGTCTTCTTTTTTTTTTTTTTTTTGTTTTCAATGCTGTCTAATAATCAAAAAATTTTAAATTGAAGAATTTTTTATGCCTTTAAAATATTAAATACTATTATTTGAAATTCCTGATGATTTATTGATATGATTACTTTGGATTTAAAGTTTTTTTGTTTGCGATAATTCATGATTGAATAGTTTCAAACCTGCATTTGCTTTTTCTGTTTAGAAACCCTTTTCTCTACAGGCGGCATCCAAATTAATAACAACAACGACTGATGTATACAATTTCCAAAAACAGTAATAAGTTCCCCTGAATTGTTTCATCGGCCGACTCCGACGTTTTTCGATCTGGATTTATACGCTAAATTTTTTTTTTTTTTCGTCTATTTTAAATGAATTTTTGAAGTTATTATTTTATTAAAATTTTTTTAAAAAAAAAAAGAAAAACAAAAGTGCACATTTGCATTCCAAATATATTCTTAATTTTTTAAAGTTATTTTATCAAAAATTGAATTTGATATGCAACTTCTGAAACAGCATTAATTTTCTTTTAATTTAATTACGGAAGTATTCTGATGATCCGACCATCGGTTGTTTTATTGTTTATGGATCTCAAAATTATCATGAATCAGAAATGGATATTTTGATTTTTATATAAATAATTTATTATAAGTTTGCAAAAGAAAAAAAAAAGGGAGGGGGTAAAGGTTGAGAAAAAGATTAAAGCAAAAATGTGGTGTATGAGTGAGTTATATGTATATCAAAAATAGAGGAAAGAGAACATAATGAAAGAGTTACATAATTTGTTTTTTGGGAGTAATTTTTTTTTCTTGATTTTTTCTTGGTATGAGAATAAATAGGGGCATAATGATGAGAGATATAAGGGTTTTTTTTTTTGGTAAAAATGGGGTATAGGAGGAAAAACGGGCTTGAATATAATAGGATCATACACTTATTTATCTTGCTTAACATGGAGGTAAAACATGATTAACAAATCTTGCGAGTTCAACAGAAGATGAACATTTTAATAATCTGCTTTGTACATGAGCATCAATTTCCTGTAAAAAGAAAAAAAAAAAGGATTAGCTTTTCTGAAATTTAATTATACTGTATGACAAACTTACGGAAAGAACATCCTTTGCTGTGGGTCTTGTTTGTGGTGCTTCATCTAATAACCAGGCAACCAAACCACGCATATACATGGTAGGATAACTGTAAGTAAATGTTGGACTAGGTTCAGTCAAGACGGTAGAAAATAATTCCATTTCATCTTTGATAAGGTAATGAGGAGGAACACGATCCATCATTTCAATAACGGTGATACCAAGTGACCACATGTCAATCTTTTCAGTATAATATTGCTCCCGAATAACTTCGGGTGCCATCCATTTGCTTGTACCCAGTCGGTCACGATTACGTTTGGTTGTACGAGTAGCAAGACCAAAGTCAGCTAATTATTATATGAAGAGAGGATGTTAGTTCATGTACTCTGTGTGTGTGAGTGTGAGTGTGAGTGTGAGCTATAATATTTACCTAATTTGACTTCACCATTCCAGCCCAATAACAAGTTTTCACATTTAATATCGCGGTGAATAAAGCCCTTTGAATGCAAATAATGCAAAGCCTTTAAAGTTTCGCAAGCAATATGGATAGTATGTTCTTCAGGAATACCACGCTGACAAAGTACAGCAAAGACAGAACAACGCATTAAATCCATGGCCATCCAAACATCATCACGCCACAAAGTCACCTCACGAAGACGAATTAAATTTGCGTGACCAGAAGACATGATACGGAGTTCTCTAACTAAAGCTGCTTTATATTCACGATCGGGGTCTAACCGACATCTTTTAATAGCTAAATGTAAGTTCTTTTTGTACTTGTGAGTAGCACGTACGACGGAACCATTTACACTAAAATAATGTTAAAAGATGAGTCAATCAAAGATTTTTTTTTTTTTTAAAAAAAAAATTTTTTTTCAAACATACCCTGTACCAACTTCTTTAAATCCAGCATATTTATTGCGAGGATCTAATGTAGAAACGGAAATCTTTTTTTGATGTGATAAAGCTTTACGGATTCTACGTTCAAATTCATTTTCAGAGCGTACAAGAGGAGGTAATTGAGGAATTTCTGTAGTGGGACCTACAGGATACCAACGCTTCTTTTCGAATTTATTGGAAGAAGGATATTCACGTAAACTAAATGTATTTTCTTTATAAGGTTCCGATTTTAAAAAGCAATCAGGACCAAATACATTTGGTATTTCGTAAACGCCAGGAGGACGCCAAATTTCCTATGTATTAGAGTTAATATATTGATATTTTTAGGTCTCATTTTTTTTTTCTTTTTTTTTTTTTACCTTGGTTACGGTAGCATTATTATTAGATGTTGAACTATAATATGATGGCTGACGAATACAACCAGTAGATCTACGTTTCAATGTCATATCAACCATTAAATTGGTTTTTTCGGTTGTGAGCGACCTTGATTTACGAAGTTGCTTCTGATTAGCCGGAAGTGAGCTTCTTTTATCAAAGACCTATAGTGTTTGTTATTAATTTCACTGTGTGTGTGTGTGAAAAAAATTCATATTTTCTTACATTGCTATTTCTTTCTTGGTCTTTTGCAGCAGCAAGAATATGTTTACCAAACTTTTGGTGATTTGAAGATGTCAATGTATTGTTGTTATTATTATTTGTAATGTGAATCATTTTTTAAAAAAGTTGTATTGGGTTGTTTAATTAGTCTATAGGTTGTGTTTGTATCTGTGATTTGAATATATGTAAAAAAAAAAAAAAAATGCTCCTGGGTTATTTAATCATGCAATTATTATGTGATTTCAATGATATTTTTTAATAAAAAAAAAAAAAGATAAATGTAAAGAAAAAAAAAAGAAAGAAAGGAAAAGAATAAAAGAAAACGACTCCCTCTTTATAACCCCATTTTATAATTTTCTTGTGTACAAGTGCAAATAACAGACAGCAACCACATGTCGCTTACCATCTGAGTTTAAGAGTATAGATTATACATGTAAAATATAGTGCTTTAGTCCAATTAAACCACTAGTAAGCTTTCATCTTGACCAATAAAAATTCAATTTTATTTATCGATTTGATTTGATTTTAGTGTTTACTTTTTTAATTTTAATGTATAAACAAAATGTTGTTATTCAACAGAAAAGCATCAATCAAAACACCAATCTCATCGCCGCTTTGATAATACTTTTGCGCCGATAAACTTTCTATTTCGTAAATTCAATTAATATAACTCAGTGATATTTTAATTGTAACTCCCTCTTCGGTTTGATCAATGTCAAAAGCCCGTGTAAAGAAAAAAGGAATCTTACAAGCACGGTATTAATCGCCCAAAAAAGGGCACCACGTTTTTTTCTTAAAAAAAAATCATATACTTCATACTAAAAAAAGTAAACTTATGTATATATTTGTATATAAAGAACAACAATAAAACCTTGAAAATATGTTGGAATTGGACAAGGCTTGATGTTATTGTTTCCTGCAATGTAATATTTCTTTTACAACCAATAGAAAGAAAAAAAAAGCAGTAAAAGTAGATATTGTCAATAATACTTCCTTTTGCCTATATTACATGTAACATTGTATGCGCATTTACTTTTTATGTACATGTATAATCATGTTGATTTACATGGAAAACTTGTGAATTTAGTAAAAAAAGAAAAAAAAATCGTCTAGACTTGGCATGATTATTTTTTTTAGAACTGTATCGTTTATTATTGACGGCAATCATTTCCTTATGATCATCAATTGATGATTGCCTTATGATTTCTCTTGTTTCCATTCTATGTTCTTACATTAAACCTTGTAGCTATATTTATATTTATTTTTTAATTGGCAGTAAATCTCTCGCATACAAATATTCAATAAATCAAAATATGAATTTACTGACTTTTAGTCATTATTTCAACGAAAAATACCATTATTAAGAATTTTCTCGGATATTCCACAGGCGATATCACTATCCAATCATACCAAACTTCAACGAGTAGTAGTACACATTAATAGCTATGATTTATATTGAAAAACGTGGGTTATACGTATTATGTATTGTGTGATACATGATTGTTGATCATTTCTGCAAAATAAATGTTCGACAAACCAATACACGTGGAATTTAATATACACAATTATATAAAAATTTCCACATGGCCCTGTTGTCTGTGCTTCCATCATGTAAACAATTGTTAAATTATCATATTATATTCGGCCTACTTCCTTTCTAGTAAAACATTTATCCGAACCATTGTTCAATCAAAAAGAAAAAGAAAAAAAAAACTTTTTTTCTTTTTCAAGGTTTTACAATTATATTTCCAACTTAACGCACGCAATAAATTATATCATGTTAACTGATGATGAGTATGATTATCTCTTTAAACTTGTATTAATAGGTGATTCAGGGGCTGGTAAATCAAATTTACTATCAAGATTTACTGTAAGTTGAAGTTGTGAGAAATCACCTGTCAGAAAAAGGCAAAAAAAAAAAAAAAAAAAAAAAGAGGCTAAGCTTCACATCTAATATAGTCAAATGAATTTAACTTGGAAACCAAAAGCACTATAGGTGTTGAATTTGCTACGAAGAATCTTGAAATAGGTATTTTAGAGCATGTCAATTTAATGAAAATCAGTTACACAAAGACCTAATAATAATAACATTATAAAAATAAAAAATAAAAAGATACCCATACAGTAAAAGCACAAATTTGGGATACAAGTGGACAAGAAAGATATAGAGCGATTACTGGGGCGTAAGTTGCTTGTTTTTTTTTTTGTAATTTAAAATACTATATTAAGCTATACGTTTATAGTTATTATCGTGGTGCGGTGGGTGCACTTTTAGTATATGGTAATTAGTCTTAATAAATTCTTTGAAGTATTTTGCATACTAAAAAAAAAAAAAAAAAAAAAAAAAAAAAATAGACATAACCCGTTCAAGTTCTTTCCAAAATGTACAGCATTGGCTAAAAGAGTTACGTGATCACGCCGATACTAACATTGTCATCATGTTGGTTGGAAACAAGTTGGATTTAAGTGAAACAAGCCGTCAAGTCAGTACAGAACAAGGTGGAGCATTAGCTGAACAAGAAGGATTTTTATTTGTTGAAACATCTGCATTGGATTCTACAAATGTTGAAGAAGCATTCGCCACTGTATTCAATACAATTTACACTAATTTACCAAAGAAAGAAAAGACTACTATACAAGAACAACAAAACAATAAACCTACACAAGGTGAAAGAGTTCAATTGAGACCTCCAAGTGTAAGAGGAACCTCAGCACGTAGTAGTTTAGATGATCAACGTAATAAGAATGAAACAAAAGGAGGAGGATGTTGTTGAGTATTTTTTTTTTATTATTATTATTATTATTATTATTTATTTATTTATTTACATATAATAAAATGTATTAAATATTATTTAAATCTCTTTTGATACTTCTTGGAGAATGTTGATGTTGAGTAGCATGGCCGAAACCAGTATAGTGATGTTCTTGATCTTCTTGATTCTGATCTTCTTTTTGGTTATTTGATCCTTGCCTTGATGAATTTGAAGTGGATGAGATGCCTTGATTGTCTTGCAATGATGATTTTGAATCTTCGGACCAAGGAACATCAACAGTACCATGACCAGTAGAAATAGGAGCAGCAGCAGTATTATTTTGAGATTTATTCATTTTTTATTTATTATTTTTTTGAAGAAAAGAAAGAAAGAAAGAAGGAAGGAAGGAAAATGCATGGGAGTTTATTTCATGTTTTATATATATATGCTACAATTGATAGGTTATGTGTCTTAAATTAACTTTACTTTTTTCTCTTTTAAATATGTTCGTACGTCACTATAGCGTAATATATAAATATCATTAGGTTCAAACAAGACACTATCATTATTGATCTCAACGTGGCCAATATGACTTAAAACACGACAAAATACTGGAGCATCTAAATTTGGTTCTACCACCATATTCATATCAACTGAAATTTCATCTTGTTTGTGTTGTGATCTAGGCAATTGGTGCAAAAATGAATCATGATTATGGCTTTCAATCAATTCTTGATATCTTCTTGCATAAGCGATTTCTTGAGATGATAAAAGTTCTTTTAAATCTTGTTGACGAAGTAAATACAAAGTATATTTTTCAATCTAAAAAAAAAAAAAAAAAAAAAAAAAAAAAAGAGTTTTAACACAAAGCTGTCAATTTTTTTTTTTCTTAAAATACATACTTTCCATAATCGACATCTTAAATAACTTTTCAATAAATATTTTACTCGTTCAATTTCTGTTTGATAAAGCATACTTTCAAATTTATTCTCTGTTTGTGATTCCATTGCTTCCATAATATTTTCTGCCTTGATAGTGTGTCAATATTTTTTGGATGAATTTTCTTTATATTTAAATAAAATACCTGTGTTTCAATGGCCAAAATCAATGGTTCGACAAGTGAATGCTCATACGGTAAAATTTCTGGTGCATTACGTTCGTCCATCCAAATCTTGGTGAGCGAATCTATTGTGCCTCCCATAGCACGACCAATAATACCATCACCACTACCAAAGCCTGATTCATCAAATAATTCAGAAGGTGCTTGTGTTTCGAGAAAACTGGAATCTTCTTCGTTGATAGCATCTCTTGCAAATGAAGGTAATGAAGAGTAAATGAAACTCTCTGGTTCCTCTGATTGTGAGTCCATAGCTTGGTATTTAAAGTTGTTGAAAGAAAGGCTTATAAAGGACGTGTAAGTTTATTTTTTGGATCCCCTCTTTTTTTCTTTTTTAGATTGGGGGACGCTGCTCGTCGTCGTTCTTCTACTGCTGTACTATTACTATACCCCCCACCGTCGCTACTTATCACTGCTCAATCACAACCAACTTTGATAAACTTGGAAGTCCGGTTGGATGTACCTTGATTTTTGAGAATTTTAATTGTTGCTAAAAGCAATTAGTCAAGTCAAAAAGTATATTACATTAAACTTTGAAATCTAAAGCAACTTTCAGACGTTTTTTTTTTATAGCTTCAATTGAGCTCTGAAACATACAGTAATGTAGACCAGCATTTCAGACTTATATCACACTTTAAAAAATGTTGATATAAGTCTTTCTAATGAGATTTTCCCTAAACTAAAAGCACATTCATATATCTTTGATGTTATAGTATAAAAATACATGTGTTTTATTATAAAAAATAGTTTAAAAGGCATGAAATAATTCTTTAAAGTAAATACAAAAGATTGGATTTTGAAATCACATTCAGTAAAGTTCCTAAGCATCATCTGCTGCTTCTTCATTGTCAGGACTTCTTGTGATATAAGTATCCTCAAAAGGGTTATCATTATTTATAGTTTGTTGTCTTCTGGAAGGCATAGTGCGGCTACGATGAATTGAGCTTTCTTGCCTTGTTCTTGTAATGGGCACACTCAATTGGCGTCGAAGTTCAACAGCTACTTGCGGTACTTCTTCCTCATCAAACTCATCATCAAACTCATCATCTGTAAAAAAGCTTTGAGATAAATGAGCTTGATAGAATTCAACAGGAAGTGAGTTGTGACGAGCCATTGGTTCATTAGTTTGTTCATCGTTTTCAATGTCGACTAATAATTGTACAGGTGCTGTATGTCTTTTTGTAATGCGTTGTGTTTCTGTTGTTGTTTCATGATCTTGCTCTTGCAATGTAATACCAAACTCGTCTAATGAAACAGAATGAATATTTTCAATAGGCTGCTCGTATTCAACTTCTGTCTTTTCGTCTTGAATATAAGGTAATTGTACTTGACTTGCATTAGGTGTAAAGGAAGAATACATTTCGATATATTCAGATGTTACATTGCGCTCGTTTTGTAATTGTCGAGGCATCAACATATGGAATGGAGGAATAGGTGGTTGTGGAGGAGGTGGTGTTGCAGATGAGTTTGCTAGTAGAGGTGCGTCTTCAGATTGATTTCCACCAAAAGAAGATGTATAAGTTGTAAATCGAGAGAGTTTATCATCTGTATGATGATCTTGATTCATATCATTCATGATAATTTCTGGTGGCTGTTGCTGTTCTCCGTCTTCTTCATCTTCATCACTACTACTTTCTTGATCCATAATTTCATCTTCAGGTACTGTTTCAAACATTACGGGACATCCTTGATCATAAATAGTCATACGTTTATGATGGTTATGATGATTGAAACCCTTGTTGGTATCTAAATCAATATCTTGCATTACTGTTTTACCAAATTGCTGAGCCATTTCAATAGTATCATTGATTGGCCTTTCTGGTGCTTTATAGACTTTTTGAAGCAAGTGTTTAACATCATCATGCACCGTAGGAGCCGAGAGTTTGTCATGATACGCAGGATCTTGAAATTGGTTTTGCAGACTTTGTTGCTTTTGCTTCTTCTTTGCATCTTTGGCAACACCTATAGAGCTTTCGTCATCTTTCAAAACATAAGTAGGCTCTGATCCTGATAGATAAGTACCCAAAACATGCATACGACGGTAGTAAAAGTATTGATACAACAAGGTCAGTACAGGCAAAGGAATCAAACAATAAGCTTGCAGACTACCACTCTTCAAAGCCAATATAATGATCATTGTCACCTGAAAAAAGATAACCGATGTCATGACCGTTTGAAACAACACGGGCCAAATTTTACCACCACTTTCCATCTTGGTTACGTAAACATACATCAGCATGTACTTGTAAACCATACTAGCAACCGCAAAGTAAATCAAAGCAAACGGTAAAATTAAAGGACTCATTGCCGAATAAACCAATGAAATAGTAAAAAAGAACAATAATAAATTGTAATTTTGAGGGTAATTAAACTCTGGAGGCTTTGCTAATTCACGAAGTTCTCGAGGACTTGGACGAGTAATAAATTTGCGGATAGTAATAGTTAATAAAGGTACCAACATGGCTAAATCCATAGTCAATGTCAAAGACTTAAGACATACAAAGTTTATCCAAAAAGTAGAAACTTCTGCAATATTTTTTGCAATTTGCATAACATATTCTGTAATACTCTCTTCAGTTGCTAAAGAGCCGGATTCAACCAGAGCCCGGATTTGACCATAAATACCGATAAACATAGATGTCAAGGTAAACACCAGCAAGTTATTAATAATAAAAAACACATAAAGCTTTGTCAATACTTTGCGGTCCAGTGTAGTTTGTGTCCAGTAGCCTTGTTGTTGTGACAAGAATCGGAAAAATAGCGGCAGCAAGTAAAAGAATATGGCCATGACAATGGGAGTGAAATAAGCCTGAATTACACCCATTAAAATTTGATGTGAATTGATAAAATCTGCAGAATTTGGTATTAAACGTATTAAATTGATAATGTTTGAAGTGGCCGAGAGTGCGGTCATGGGGATCATCCAAGCAAATACAAAAACCCAGTAGACAATGCGTCCCATCCATCGCTTTGCTTGGCGGGTTTTATGGTCTAATGGTAAATTTGACCAGACCAAATCAGTGGGTGTTGGTGACAGTCTAATATCAAACTTTTTAGCAAGAGATCTTTCCGTAGCATGAGCTACATGTACACTGTCAAAAGAAACCCAACCGTAATGTGCCGTTTTTGTTGTTTTGCTTTTACGCAATGATTTGATTTCCTTATCTAAATCTGCAACTTGTTTTGTATAATGTTCAATAGCATCTACTTTTCTACCGCCGCAAAACAAGAACCCACCTAAACGAACGGTAGGTCTTGATTTATTTTGGTTTTTACCATCACTGAGGTATGCTGCTAATGTTGTTTCTAAATTTTGTACGGCTTCTTGATGCTGTTGAAATAAATCTGTTAATTTGGAGCTATGGTGCCCAATCATGGCTTGAGAAATGGGATATGGGATGCGCTCTTTGGATATCCAATCCTTTAACTTTTCATCAGATTGCATGTCTTCAGGTACACGACTCACCATCAAAGATTTCATGGAAGCTTCATTTTGAGGTAAACGGAAATAGTATTGTCGCATCTCAATATAATCACAAGAAGCACGATACATGAAATAAGCAATGAGAATACTAAAGAGATATGTTGCAGAAAATGGGGCCCAATACCAAGTAGTGTCTGCATCAGTTCTTATTTTGCCATTTTGAAGATTAATTCCTGCAATGGATAAAATTTCAATGCTGCCAGATGCAGGAGGCCAATCTCTATATATATATATAAATATATACGTATATGTTATAATTTTGTTACTATGTGCGAACCTGGATAAATATTAAAATAAACTTTACCCTGTTGCTTTGGTTGCTACAATGTAAATTGGGATTAAGGCGCCGATTCCAAGTATACTCATATAAAACAGCATTTTTCTTAATAAACGTACAAATCGAATATACAAGACAGCATCGCATCCAATTTGTGATAGTAATTGCTCGTCTTTTATCCTTAGTATTGGTTTTACCCAAGATAACCAACCTTTTGATTCTATAACAGGAGGCTGATGTCTATATATATATATATATATATATATATATTATGAATGTCAGCACAGTAAAATTTGATCTCTTTCTTGACACTCACTCTTTTGAAGCAAATTTTGATTTAGGAGCATAAACCAATGTATGTCTCTGATATAAAAAAAAAAAAAAAAAAAGTTATTTATAATTTCAAATGTAATTCTATTTCAAAATAAGACTTACAGGCCTTAATAAACTGAATCCAATCATGACTACAATTGCTGTACCAAGATTGATTCCTAATTGTATACCCATTGCCTTGATTGTAAATGTAGCATCTTGTTTTCTTTGATCTTCAAATGGAACATAAACACTCATTTAAAATGTATATAATTATTCGTAAAAGAAATGTAGTGAACAAAAAAAAAAAAAAAAAAAAAAAAAAAAAGTAAAGAAGAAAAAAAAGAGAGAGAGAAAAGAGAAAAAAGTGGCGTATGGGGAAGAGAGTATGTGTGAGATAGACCCTAATTCATCTATACAAAATAATATTTTTAGTTTAGGTTTCTTAATTTAAATGGATACTGAAAATGTAATTCCAGTGCAACAATCTATGATGAGATCAAAAAAGCCAATTTCTACATTTAATGTAATCAATGCTTTTATTGCAAGAGGATTAGAATGGGGGAGTTTTTATTATTATTATTATTATTATTATTATTCGGCTTAATACAGTTTAAGACGTTTTTATTGTATCATAAATAATAGCAACCATTGCAATTCAGTAACAAGTTTTGTAGCTCTTTTTACTATTTTTGGAACAAAAAGAAAATGCAAACAATATATTGCAAAGATTCTGGCAGCTTATAAACCTTTATATACATATATAATTTATTTCTTTGCTTAGGTATTTAGGTAATGGATACAAGTTTTAAAGGAGTCTTCACATCTCAAATTATTCAAGTATATAAAGTTAAAAAAAAAAAAAAAAGAATTATGTAAGGATAACAAAAAGAGGCGTAAGTATTAAATATTGTATTCGAACAAAGCCACGTTCGGAATTATTGCCATTTATTTATAGAATTTAGAATTTTCATGTTTTGTCAGATGAAAAATATTGGTGCCGCCACCAGGTAAATATAGTAAGGATGAAATAAAACACAGATAATTTGTGTAGCTCTCTAACAAAGACGCAACGCCTGCCTTAGAGCTATATGCTCTTTGGAAGTGAGCAATTTATCAGCTATTGCTTTTTCGTAGAGGTAAAATGAGCAATTTTCAGCCACATTCCCCCCCTGAAATACATCTGAAGGAATTGCTTGGATCAAAATTCAACATTTTGTATTATGATAAATGCTAGTATAAAATGATCACTAGAAAACTCACTTTCACTTTGTAATTACTATTTTAATTTATCTGTCGAGAAAATAAGATTCGAATTAAGTTACCCAAAAGAAAATACATATTGTTCCAATAGATAAATTTATTATATGAATTTTGTAGTAAATTTCTTAAGCATATACAATTTAAATACAAGAAATATTATGGTAGAACTTTATATGCTGCTCCGTAGATTTCGCTGGCCACTTGTTTTCTAAGAAATTCAACTAATGGTGATGCTTCTTTAAATTCAATACTACAGTTAAAAAAGAAAATTAGAAAAATTTAAAGCTACAACATTATCAAATTACAGACCTTTCTCCATCAATTATAATCGTCTCGATCGGTAATAGTAATCTTGAAGTACTAGTAAGGAAGCATCCCTCCCATTTTCCTTGTTTAGCATCTTCTAATTCAGGAAATTCCCATTTGAATAGAATATTATGCTTTTGACATACTTTTATTACAATTTTTAAAATAGATCCTAATAAGATGTGGTCTAAGGATGCGCATAAAACTATACCATCTTTGACAACCAAGAAATTAGATGCCATTCCTTCATATAGGCGTTGCTGATTATCCATAAGCAAAACTTCATTCATATCTGCAGGTTTATTCTTTTCAAGATTTAGACGATCTCTAACCCATTGTGAGTCTTTAACTTCAGGCGCTGTTCTCTCTTTTCTCTCAATTCCAACCTTGACACGTTTATTTGGTGGAATGCTAGGTAAAGCTGCAAAATGTGCAGCAAAATAAGGTTGTTGTGTCTATATTTTTAAAATGGTTTAGAATTTCAATCCATTATATTTTTTTTTATAAAAAAAAAAAAAAAAAAAAAAAAAATCATACCTCAAATGAATAAGTAGCCATAAGAGATATCTTTGCCTCAGAAGGATGCTCGGTATTTGTAGTAGCATCAACATGCTCATAATACTCGCTCAGGCCTTTTTTCAGCAAAGGAATCACTTTTGTTTTAAAGTCTACAGGATCTCTGAGAGATTTCAGGGCTTCATTGGCTGCATCTGTTTGAGATTTTGTCTTGCCTTCAAAATGTATCGATGACAAAGAATCAGTCATACGTGTCATATGAGTCCCCAATTCAACGATTGCGTCTCTATGAACTGTTCGCATTCCAGTATAAGCACCTATTATATATAACTTCAAATAAACAAAAAATTCTTTTTGTTGATTTCCCTTTGAGGAGCATACATACCACTAGGATAAGAAAGAATAAATTCATTGAAGACGCAATTTCCTGTTGTCATTTTATATTGAAACTTGCTAGGATTATTCTCCTCGACGTTAGTTTGTTCAACAATTACTTGAAAAAGAAAAACTATGTAAATAAAGGATCCAATAGTTTATAATTATTATCAGTAAATTTACGCGTGGTTGCAGTCATTTTTGTAGTAGAGTAGTAATGTCGGTTAAGTTGATTATAAGCTATGGACCTTGAGAAACAACGACGAGAAGAGGCGAGTATTAGAGGCAGTAGCATGAATTGATTTTTTATAATTTAAAAGCGAATAAAAAAAAAATAGATGCGTAAACAGAAGTTGATTGGCTCATTCCAAGTATTAAAGGTTATGTCGGCCTTATATATTTCAGGACCTTGTCAATTATCTAATAAATAAACGCGATCGCATGATAATCAGAAATCGTGGTACTGCAGTTGTTCAAAAATGCTAATAATAATAATTTCCCACGTATACTTATGAGTGATGCTACACAATGTAGTGTAATTAATTTAATTCATAGATTGTTGCTCAAATATTCAAAATATTACAATATTACATTTCGAAATTTGCTGATCTAGTTTTTTTTTCTTATTCTAAAAAAAAGAGAAAAAAAAAAAAAAACTAAACTTCCCAATTCGTCTATCAACATTTTTACGAATAGATATCTCTTCAAGTATGTATTAGTAAATAATATAAATATGTGTATTTACTTTTTACAATTATTGAATCCAATCATTTTTTTTTTTTTTTTTTTTTTTTGTAAATCAACCTGGTTTCATGAATTGCACAAATTTTTAAGTTGAGATGCACAAAATTCTATATATATACAGTAGTATAGAGCAAATGATTCGCAAAGTTTAATATTAAAAATGAATAGCTTTACATACTAGCATAATTTAATATTGCTTCTCAAAAACTGCTTCCTTCGCATCACATATAGTAATGTTAAAAAAAAAACCAAAAACCTTTACTTGTCAATGATTAATATCTTCACTAATTTTGGCAATTTTTGAGACCATAATCCATAATATTATGGTTCAAACGCAACCCTGAGCCAAGCGTTTTGAGGCTCTTACTCACCGCGTTGTAGATCGTGGCACACAACTTTCCAAGATGTAAAAAAGTGGACGTTCTCTTCTAATGCTTCAACCAGCAAACAGCAAACGCATGGATTTAAACTTTATAAATATGGATACAGTTAAATCAATATCATATATTTTAAACTTTTCGGCTCATTTAGATCAATTGGATGTTATCTGAATTACGGTACGCCGAGATAGGGTTTTCTGTTGTTAGTTTTTTACGATTTTGAAAAGTAGGTTTCAAATGGTTTTCAAAAGATTCTCACATTTTACCTCCTAATATTAAGTCAAATATTAATAAAAGATATATTTACCTTCTTCTATGACTATTGATATCTGTCATCTGTCCTAAAATGAAAGGGTTTTTATTAGAATAAAAAAACAATAATTCAACTTTTACTATGGCCTCCTGGATGAGCTTTTGAGAGTATAATAGATGCTCTTATATGAGTAATTTTTTTTTTTAGTGAATGGATATGTTAATCGAGCTAGGATAACGACGAGGATGTACTCACGAGAGAGCATTCAAAAAATTACTTATATGAGTACACCCATAGGCTCAAATGCATAAGCTTATAAACGGCAGGAAAAAGCATCCAAAATGTGTTCAAAAATGTTGTGTTCATGAACAATGAAAGATATGCTCAAAAAATATTAAAAAGAACAAAAAATAATGTACAAAATGCTCTGGTTTTATTTCACAAATTTATACTTGTTGCGTCAAGAGATTAAACTGATTTCTACTAAGCTGGAAATATGTACTAAAACATTTAATAAAAATTGTTGGCGTCTACAGATTATTATGGTTAATTGTAAGATAATGATTCTTTTGATTTGTAAATCCTTATTGATAAGAAGTGAGATAATGATTTGGGGTAGCATTTGTAATTACTCTTATTGTTCTATAGTAAGATCTGGGAAGTGGGATATTTTAGACATATTCACTTGTTGTGTTTATCTGTATGAAATAAGCCCAACTTAAATATGCTGTTGTGTTACTAATTTAAATAGATTGGTTTGACATGAAATGTCAGAAAGATGCTAATCAGTCGAATACTGATTTAACGGATAAACGTAATGTAAAATTTGTAAATAAATAGGACAAATTATGAATATTAAATAAAGTTTATCTTCCGTTTTTGTGTGTGATTTAATTTAAACAAATTCTCTTTATTAAAATGCATGTTTTTTCTTGCACTACTACAATTTATTCTAAATCGTGTGTAGTTCAAAAATAAAGAAAATTGTTATAAAATGAAACAGCACATTAAAACGACTGAAGAACTTTATTATAATAAGATATGCGACAAAAACATCTCTTTTATATCCAAACTTTTTTCACTATGTAGACTCATCTAAATTTAAGTATACATTTGTATATCCAATCAAACTTAAGCGACACACTAATTCCACATACATTCCACATTATTAACATAGAGATGCCCTAACTGTTCGGCTTTTTAAGATCCAAAAATAGCGTATAACTTGTAGATTTTGCACTAAAATATATAAAAATACAATTAGTTATTATGATATTAGATACAGCATATATTATTAAAAAAGAACAGCTAATGTTAAAACACATATTACAGCGTTGCCCTAAACATTGCACCAAAAATTCCCTTCAAAAAAGAGTAGATTTACTACTACATAACAGCAGGCTTGTTATTACGTGACCTGAATTGTCAAACTCCGGTTTATGCAGATCGTATCTTAAAACTACCAAGAAAACCACTACAAAATTCACTTTTCAGGTAATAGCTCTTGCAATTTTTAAGTAATCTCAAAGGTTAGTACTTTAAAACAGATATATAAAGAAGAAGCATAAATCTAGTAAGAAATCTCATTCAAGCTCATACATTATTTATAAAGCTATTTCCATTAAAAGCATACAAAAACGCAACTTCAATGGACTATAACTCGAGATAGAAACCATTTAAGCGCATACTTTATAAGCCAAAAACAATTTTTTTGCTTAGTTTTATTATATTTTACCATAAAATGTATTTCGAAAAATCATGAATTTTCCCCTTGTATACCCTCGTCCAAAATTTGGTTTTTTTGAAGAAAGCTAATAACTCTATGAAAAATAGCGTTATAGTGACAAATAATGTCTCCAATAATAGGTATTTTTTTGCTTTATTTGTTTGTAATGCTAAAATTAAAACTTCGTTATAAAAGTATTTTTAAAATCACTAGAAACTGATTTTTATGATTTTGCTTTTTTCGCAAAATTTTTGGTGATAAACGTTTTCAATAAATTTATCATTAGATATGAAATTAAATTTCATGTTGAGGTTATTTAATAGAGCTAGTCAAGTTACTATACACTTTTGATGCTAATTTTGCATTTTAAAAACTTAGAATTGTTCTTATCAATTTTTTCATCATCAGAAAGTTTTTGTTTTAAATCACCGCCACATCTGAGATGTACGAAAATTAGGAGAAAATGCGTTGAAATTCTTGTTTTTTTTTTTTTGCAATGCAATGATATGTAGGGAATGTTTAAACCATAGAATATAGTAGTCACGAATGAAACAACTCACTGTAAATTAAAAAACCAAATAGTAAAATAGTTTTTCAATTTAAACACTTTAATTGAATTTCCAAAAAATGCTCTTTGTAGTATATTTATGAGGAATAAGGCATTACATTTATTAAATTCAAGGTGAAAAAACCCCTTTAAACATTTCTTTATTTATATTTTATATCGATTTAATCATGCAATATATTGAATGACAGCAGTGAATTTTGTTAATAAATTCATACAATAATTTTTTTTTTTACCGTGGTGGTGTTGTATAATAAGGTATAATTATAGTGTATAATGGAACATTTGAAAATCAAATTTATTAAGCAAAGTACAACAAATAAGCGGTCTTTTTAAAGAACATCATGTGCTTGTTACCACATCAAATTTGAAGCTTCAAAATTTTGGAGAATTTGAATATGCATACCTTTCCAAATATTTAACGTACAATGTACAATAATAATGGCGCTTCATACTAAAAAAAGTCTGTACTGTAATCAATTAAGCAGAAGGATGTTATAACTAACAATACTACTAAGTTCTAACTTTTCATTAATTGACTTTTCAGCCAATATCTGAAATGTTCTTATTATATAGGCGCATTGATGATTTTATAAATCTCTCGACGGCGTTGTTTGAGCACATCTGTGTGCTCTGGGAGCATTCAGGAGACCATAGTAGTTGGTATTATCATTGACTGTTGTGAAACTGATTAAAAAAATCTAAACCCTGTAGTAGTATGAGGTACTGATTTTGTATTTAGAACTTAGCCGTTGGCCCTTAGTAGCTAAAAAGTATAATTTATTTTTGGTTTGATTGGAAAATAATAAATTATAGTTCATATTACAGTTTAAAGCCTATGTTAACTGAGATTCAGAATTGATTTGGTGATAAATTGATCAAAAAAAAAAATGATAAAAAAAACAAAACTGTCTAATATATTTATAACATTTTAGATTGTATTTAAGTTTTTATATTTCATATTGTTGGTTTTTACACTAGATTCATGTTACTAATTACTAATTCAATTTGATGTGCGGAAGACTGCCAGTAGTTCACATCAATATGCACCACATTTTATAATAAAAGTGTTTTATATATATAAGTAGCTGATATGATGTAAAGCAAAGTTATCTATCGCTCTATAGCCATTGATAAAATTTGTGCTTGCATTTTATGTAAGGAAAACGAATTTTTTACAATTTTTTTTTTTTTCAAATTCAATATTTAGAAAAGGGTAGATATACAGTAATAATTGAAACAAGAATCGATGATACTTCTTTGTACATATTTCTGATGATATCTCCACGAAAAACCAATATTTTGAAAAGAACTTAATTGCATTATTCAACGAAATCTATGACATGAATGTAAAAAAAAAAAAAAAAAAAAAAAAAAAAAGGACATAAAAGAGGAAAAAAAAATTGCTTGGATTTTTTTTATTCTTTTTTGATATGCCATAGAGTGCCTCAAAACAATTAAGTTTTATTATTAAAAATGTTTAGTATAGCTTAATTTTTTTGCAGACATATTAAGGTCCCAACGTTCGACTTTTTAACAGCGAATCCTCAAAATCATGTATTTGAAGAAATTATTTTAGTTCAAATCGACAATTCAAATACCAAAACTTTATTTAAAACTTCAGATATTCTTTCGTATTTTTTTGTTGCTAATTATTAAGTAAAAAAGACAAGACGTGCAAAAATCCTATAGCCTTTACAATAAAATAATGTAGATTTTGAATATATAGGCAAGCATGGGAAGGAATGACTTATTAATATATAACTCTAGGTAAGAGTATATTGATTAAACTACTTGAAAAAGTAAAAGCCTCGGGATTATCTACAGATGAGCAGCTTTCTATATTATAACTTAACTCAACCTAAATTTAAACAAGATCTAAAATGCTGGCCAAAACGCATGTATTTAAAATTGCATCTAATCATTACTATTATGGCACAATACTAATTTCAAAATGCAAATTTACACTCTATTTGGTTTTCGGGTGTTAGATGAGCAAAGTAATAATAATTGCTATTGTATGACTTTTATTGGTAGTTACTATTTGATTTTCTGCTTCATAAGTCATAAACAGCAGTAATATAATTAAACAATGATATTTTTACTATTTAGTACTGTCGATCATATATAGTAGTAGCTTTTTATTCCAATGTGATTTGAGTCTTTAGCTGGCAATTAAAATTCGCAAAAGCCCAATGGAGAGCTAAAGATCCAGAAGTAAAATTTCATCATAAAACCGAAGAATAGCATACAATATCCTCGACATATTTGGGATTTAGCACAGCGTTACGTTCAACAAAACCCTCGGGTTCACATGTTTTTTACGGTCAGCCGCTTGATCGAAAATCAAAGATGATAGTATTCGTACATTGATAAAAAATACTAAAAAAAAAGGGGGTCTTCAATAATACATATTTGTATAAAATACTCACTTTGATACAATTTATACAATTAAGGATGTCTTTTTCAGCAATATAATGGTACCTAAAAAAAAAAAAGAGATAATTTTGTCCAAACATACAATAAATCAAAGGATTGCGCAATAAAAAGTAACCATAACGAGAAAATATGTTCCAAGTAGAGATAAATCTTTCAATTTGTATCACAAAAATCAAACTGACCAATCGAGTTTAAAGAAAGATGATGCCACACATTCCGCATATTATGTACAAAAAGTGAACTATTGCACAATCCAATTTCATAGTGGTGTAAGTTGTATAATCTTTTGCTGATAATTTGCAATTTTATGATTTTAAGGTTTGTATATTGTGTGCAGCTTATTGTGAGAAGAGTCATCATGAAGCGAAAAAGACGCCATATCACTAGTTTATCTATATTGTCCAACATGTCTTTTATATATAAATATTAAAAGCATAAATCTTCGTCATATATATATATACATATATAAATAACTTGATTTTCTATCAGATTTTTTTTTATCAAATAAATTCAAATTAATTTCTTATACTATATATGACTGAAAAAGCAAATAAATTAGACACTGAATCAGTTGTCAAGACAACAGAAAATGTGTTTGCTACTAATGGTGAAAAGGCTTACTATGATACTAGTGATATGGAAAGTCTTTCAGCTGATAGTTATGATGAAACATTGGAATGGACACCTGAAGAAGAGCAAAGAGTTCGCAATAAATTAGATCTTAAGCTTATGTCATTTATGCTGGCCATGACATTTGTCCTTAACATGGATCGTACTAATATCTGTAAGTGACATTATAACATCAATTGCTCAAGTTACAATTACTTATGAAGAGTTTATTTATTTCTACAGCAAATGCTATCTCTGACAATTTGGCTACTTCATTGGGATTCACAAATGATGGAGTCAACACTACAGTTCTTGTTTACTCTCTTATTTTCACCTTTTTTACACTCCCTTCAAATGCTATTGTTAAACGCATTGGTGCTCATTTATGGATCCCTATTTTAATGAATTCTTGGGCTATTGTTACATGGGCTCATGCTTTGGTACATAATTTCAATGGTTTTATAGCTGTTCGTATCTTCATTGCAATCACTGAAGCTGGCTTCATTCCTGCTTGTCTTACATATTTAACTGGATGGTATAAAACTACTGAATTAGCTACTCGACTTGCTTGGTTCTGGGGTATTCAAGCTTTTGCTTCCGCCTTCTCTGGCCTTATCTCATTTGGTGTATTCCGTATGGCCGGCATTGCTAATTTGGAAGGTTGGAAATGGCTCTTTTTGTTGGATGGTATAATGACTCATATTGTTGGTGTCATTGCCTTTTTTTACTTGCCTGCTAACGCTTTAAAGACTTCTGGTGGCATTCGTGGTAAGAATGGTTGGTTTACAGAGAAGGAAAAGAAGATTGCTGTTACCCGTATTATTCGTGATGATTTAACAAAGAAGGAGCAATTCAAGAAGATTACCTTGGCCGACGTCAAGATTGCTCTCGTTGACACCAAGCTCTGGACTCATTTGATCATCACATTTGTTGGTATGATGACTTTGACTCCTATTCAAAACTACTTGCCTACTATGATCAGAACAGCTGGTTTCTCTGTTACTGATAGTAATCTTCTTACTGCTCCTTCTTATATTATTGGTCTTATTTTCTCTATCATCATTGCTCGTAGTTCTGATCGTTATGGTAATGTTGCTCTTCATGCCCTCATTGGTACTATTTGGATGATGATTGGTTTTATTGTGCTCGAAGTTCTACCTGATAATTCTGGAAAATGGAGTCTTTATGGTGCTGCTCTTTTCACTGCTTCTGCTCCTTCATGGCATGGTATGCAAATTGCCTGGATGTCTTCTAATTTGGCCCCTATTGGTAAACGTACACTTGCCTTGGGTGCTGTCATTGGTGCTGCCAACATTTGTGGTGTCCCTGGTTCTCAAATTTATAAAACTAGCGATTCTCCTTTTTATCACCAAGGTAATTACATCAATATTGCTCTTCAAGCTGCGACAGCCTTTCTCTTTATCGCTCTACGTACTCGTTATGCTTTTACAAACAAGCAACGTGCAAAGAAGTGGAATAGTATGACAGAAGATGAAAAGAAAACATACAATGAAACTACAAAAGATCTTGGCTCCAATCGTCTTGATTTCCAATTTAGATTGTAAAACTTCAACTTTTTTTTCTTTAAGATACCCTGCTACTATCTTCTCTCTGTATTTATTTTATATTTATAATTTCTACTTGATTTCCTATATACATTATCACAACCAAAAAATAAAAAAGTTTATAATAATTCTATTTTTTTTTTCTTTTATTATTGTTATTATTATTATTAAGCTGTTTCTTTTTCCTCGATATTTTTAACATTGCGCTGAATCAGCTTTAGTTCAAATCTCTCAAAATCAAATGAAGTGACGGAATCAAATGCAACATCATAAATAATTAAGGACCATTCAAAAAATGCATAGATTGTATAAGCTAGTATGAATTATATCAGAATATGTACAAACAAAGTTATTCATATAATATACTTACCTCCAGGTATATGATGAACTTTGTGTTGGATAAAAAAGTAGATCATAGGAGGTAATGTACCAAAAAATGCTATTGTGAGTAATCTTCTTCTCTTGATTGAAATTTCGCTTGTGTTGGGACTAGTGTAAAGCACACCCAACTGCCATGGTAAGGTGCAAAATAAATATATAACCATAGCTACATCGTGTATTAAATGGTCATCTGTAGAAGTAATATAAACCCAACCACCACAAGACACAGTACGTATAATACCAATTGCTAGCAAAAACTTTCCAAATCCCAATGAAGTAGTAAGTACGGACTTGGTGGTGTAAAGATACCATAATCCAACAAGAGCAAATCGAGGTCCTGAAGTAAGAGCAATGAAGATCTGAAAAAAAGCGCGTGCAGGGTATCTATCGCCTGTTGTTGCGCTCACGCTAGGAAACCATTCCTTGAAATATTATATATGTGCAATTAGACTCTAAAGACAATGGTTCTATTCTATGTGTGTACCTGAGGATATCCAAAATATTCATTTTGAACAATTTTATAGTAATGTGTATAACATCCCACTACCAATGCAACAAAAAAAGCACCTAATTTTTGATTTTCAATGCATTTATTTCTACTATGTTATTCCAATTTATAACAAACTTACTGTAAGCACACACGGTATGTGAATATGATATGTATTTGGCAGGGATCTGATTTTACACATGTGAATTTGGCTATAATTAGAATTGAGCTTTTTCATAATTTAAAATTACCACTGCCACGGTGTTTTTTTCAAGATTGTTTATCATGTATAAGTGTATCTTTCTTATACAAAAAGATAAAAATAAAGATAAAGACAAAAAGTACAGAAAAATCCAGAGTACGAACGTAGGGGTAAATATGCTTTTACGTGTAACAATGGAAAAATAGAATTTCCTTCAGCTTATAACCTTCATCCTGGAATGGCGTATATGCATGTTTTAAAAATTAACAAGACAAGGTTCAATGGCATTTCAGCATAATTATATTAAAGTTTTATCTTTTACTACAATATGTATTAAATGAGAACAGAATAGTGCCCAGCTCTTATTGTTCAACTATATTAAAATGCAAAAAATTCAGTATTAACTCGAATATAGAAACCTAAATTTAAATGCAGCAAACCAAAACTCTTGAAAAAGTTCATCTACTTCTAAATATGACCAAAAATTAACTGGGATGAATCTGGTTTTAAGCAGAGTTTATTCACAAAATATAAAAAAATAAAAAAATTCTAGAAATAAAATTCTACCATAAATCTGTCAAGCCTAATCTATTATCAATATCTAGTCTTTATTATTATTATTAAATAATTTAAAATATCTAATCCTAATTTCTACTTTTTAGCTAAATTTATATTTAATCTTTTTATTATTTTCCTTTCCTGAATCATGTAAATACGTCTTTCCTAACTAAATGCAACATATTTTTATATAATCACCGAGACTCAGTAACCCAAATAAAAGACATGCTCGACCTATATTTGCCCTTTTAGCTGATGATAATTAAGAATATCAACCTGCATGTAAATAAGGTCATACTATTTACTCCTAATAGCAAAGTGATCACTGGATTTAGTTTATGAAGTGACTTTAATAACCTTCTAAATGATTTGCACAAATATAATATGGCTGAGCATTTCCTATAATTAATTTATTTCATGATGACTAGTTTTATTAATGTTAAATGTTATATCCTTCGTCTGTGCACATCTCGCCTATAAATTAAATAAAATTAATCTTACGATTGAATTGTCATTATCCCACTTATAAAGTAATAAAAATATGAGTATTTTTTAATGTTTTTCGGTCTTTATTATCTGAAAAAAAAAGAGATAATCTCGCAAGTAATTAATGAATTATGCGTTCACAAATTTAATACACAACATCAAATAATACTGTAGTCAAGGGCTACCTAATAAAATCAATAGTTATATTGGTTTTCTAAGGTTATTGAAAATTTTGAAGTAGCCATATCTCAATGGAGCTCTCATTTAGACAAGAAAAAAAAAAGGGGGGGGGGTTTAGCTTTTACCAATCCCAGAATTTTCCCTTTAGCTGGTAGCACTCAATTTGAACTTGATATACCTAGAATTTTAATTTGACAAAGAATGGCTAATTGATGAATGATAATTATTAAAAGGCAATATTTATAGCATTTTTATAATAAAATGGGTAAACTTAGTTACAAATGTATAAATGGATATTGAAATTCCTTTTTTATATATATTTTACTAGCCAAGTTTTGTTATTGTTTGATCGTAGGTTTTGATTTTTTTTTTTTTTCAAAAAAATCTATTTAATATTGGCATCTTCCAACATTAATTACACAATACAATTTTAGAAACCCGTTCTTGATAGATATTTTGATCTAATTTATAAGTTTTTCTATGCTCGTTTTAATTTTTAAACTTAATGATATAAGTAATGCATTGCATGTCTCCTTTTTTTTTCTTTCTGAAATTTGCTGGCCCAGAACCATTGATAATTCAATATTTTGAAACAACAACGAACCAATCTTAAAATCATTGTTAATTTCAACACCTTCTGTATCTATTGGTGTAAGAACTGATAAATGATTATAAGAGGTAGTAGCTTGCCAAGCAAAGTTTGCAAGCCCGCTGCTGTACGGATAAATTAGTTTGTAAATGTATAAAAATCATTATACTGCAAGATGTAAGGGTTTAAGTGTTCTATAATCAATTAAACTTTCTGTATCTCTTTCAATTGCATAATATGTACCCTACCGCTGAGAATAGTGTAAAAGATTGCAGACTTGCATGATAGTATTCTTGATCTCAGTATTGTATAATTGCATATAAATATCCCATTGTCTTTTGCATGCAGTTACATGCACTTACTAAATTTGGATTTTATTTCAGTCTGTCTAGGCAGACAGTAATTCATTTTTTAAAAGAAAATGACATATCAGTTACTATTTACGTAGAATAAAATATCTAGAAGCATATATCTTGTTTTTTGAATTGCATATAATCCCTACTTTTCTACGAGATACAATTGAAATGATATTCTGCAAAGTTTTATATAATTTCCTAATAAGGGGTATGTCAGGCAGTTATCGAAGGCCATCAGCAACTGACATTATATTTTAAATGTCAATGTCATGTAATTGGGAAAACATTGTACCACCTTGAAAAAATCAAAATGTAAAGCTACAATATTTCAAATGATCGTCTGAATGATTGGAATTCTGTCAGGAGAGCATGTGATGGCACATTATTGTGTATTTCGTGAGAAACATACATCATTCTTAAAACATTTTGGTCATTTTGATTATGTAACGTTTAATATAAAATAGAAATTTATAATAATATTGTGTGTATTACAATAATATACAAATATACAAAACGGTGATATGGGGATAACTAAAAAGATATAAAAAGTGGCACGATAAATAATAAAACATACCCCCCCACACACACACACAAAAAAAAGGGAAAGATAGATGAAATGATGCTAACATATATAGATATTTTATTAATAAAGCGACATATAAACTTTCTAATGTATTAGTCATCGTTCCTCCATCCTCTACAAACGGGGATCTGGTCTATCTTTTTAGTTGTACAAAAGAAAGCATGGGGAATATGAAACTTTATCAGCGGAAGAACTCTACTACCGTTTTATTGTTCATCTTCATCTCTTTCTCTCTCCATATAAAGTATGACAAAATGACGTGTAAATAATTAGATTAAAATTATATTGGATTCAATATTTACAAATATAAAAGCATATAAGGCTTTACATTAAAGCACAATATGACCCCTGAGTTTGTATTCCTTCAACTTACACGGAACATGGACAATCAATTCAATTTGAAAATGACTGATCGAACAAAACAGATGAAGACTGACTTTAAAATATCCGAAGCTGCTTTTTTACATTTCGAGATAGATGAGGTTAATTTGAGTCAATGAAATCTCATTGAAATAACAGGCTTTTGAGATTATCATATAAAAACTGATAACTGATAATATCCTAGTTTTTTCTTCTTTCTTTTTTTTTTAAAAAAAAAAAAATTCCCCTTTCCAATATATAATTTCTATATATACACATATATATATATATATATAATGCAACAACCACAACATTTTGGTAGAATGAGGCCACTTGATGAATATGACATTTCAATCAAGACAGGGTTCTTACCTGCATCGCCTCCACTTCGTAGATTATTAGATCCTTATTTCACTCCCTGGGAAGAAATGATGGATGATTTTAACGGCTTGCTTTTAGCTGGAAAATTAAGAGAAAAAGTCCTCAAGGTAGGATATATTACAACACATTACATTGGTTGCATTATTAACATATTTATATATCAGATGCCTTTATTAGATCACAATAAATTAAAATCTGTGCAAGAATACAGAAGAGCATTTTTGATTCTTTGTATGGTATCTCACAGTTACGTCTGGGGAAAGCACGAAACAACTTCTGAGGTACGTTTACTATTTTTTTTTTTTTTTTTGAACAACGACCTTGTTCTACATTTGTTAATTCTTCTTTCCCACGATAATCATTAGACACTCCCACCTAATCTTGCTATTCCATGGACAAGTATCGCTGACCATTTAGGTTTATGTCCTGTTGTATGTCATGCTGCTGTTGTGCTTTGGAACTATAGATTATTGGACAAAGATGGACCAATTGATCTGAGTAATCTTGCTGCATTAGCAACATATTCTGGCTCACTTGATGAATCTTGGTTTTATTTAATTACAACTGCCATTGAAAGCTCAGGTGCTCCTTGTTTATCACAAATTACGTATGCAATTGAGAATATTCATCAAGGCAAATACAATGACCTTAAGCAAAATTTGGAAACAATTCACACGGCTCTTGCCAACATGAATAATGATCTAAAAAGAATGTATGAAAAATGTGACCCTTATGTCTTTTATTGGAAAATCCGACCTTATTTAGCTGGTTGGGAAAATATGGCCGAAGCAGGATTACCTCTAGGTTTGATTTATGAAGGCGTTGATACATTATGGAACGCACAAACCGACGAATATGCAGATATGTCACATTTAGATGAAGCCGAACGTCTGTTGAGTCAATACAGACGTTACGCAGGTGGTAGTGCTGCACAAAGTAGTTTGATCGCTGCATTAGATGTTGCATTTGGTGTGGAACATCATCGTACAGGGGAAAAGCCTTCTTTTATCAAAGCCGCTGATTTGCCTAATGACAGATATACTAAATTGCCTGCTACTAACCCTGCAGATGAAATTAACAATGGCGCTGAAACACCTCGTACTCCTCCACGCTTCAAACGTACAAATCGTAATACTTTCTTGAGAGCCATGCGCAAGTATATGCCTAGACCTCATCGTGAATTTTTAGAAGATTTAGAAGAAGCTGCTAATATCAGACCTTATATTCTTCAACTTGAAGAAAATGACAAGAATGGAAACATTTCTTCTGAAGAATTAGAGATTGTAAATGCTTACAATGAGTGTCTTCATCAACTTAAGCTCTTCCGTGATAAACATGTTCAAATTGTTACCTTATACATTGTTAACCAAGCACGTAAGGGACCAAATATCCCTCATGGTGGTTTTGCTATTGAAAAGAAGCAACAGCAACAACACCAACAACAACAACAAAAGCAAGAGCAACCACATGAAACTGAGAAAACTACTGGTCCCCAGATTAAGTCTACAACATCTTCATCTTCTGCACACAATGATCTTTACCCTCAAACACAATTAGAAACACAACCTGGAATTCGTAAAGATTCCAAGGCTGATAAAGTATCACAAATGTTTCCTCAACTGGGTCTCGCAAGAAAATTAGCTTCAGATGCTAAAGTTGTTCGTGGTACTGGTGGTACTAATGTCATGCCCTTTTTGAAGCAATCTCGAGATGAAACCGCTGATATGAAAATCCGTCTTAACAGTGACGAAGAACAAATCAAAAAAGAAGAGCAAGAAGACGGAAAGCAACAGCAACAACAACAACAACAAGAAGAAGAGGAAAGCAAGGCATCATGGTCTGACTGGATTCTTCGTCGTTAAATCATTCCTTAACATACCCTTCTATCTACCTATCCATCAGTACTTTTTTCTTTTTCTTTTTTTTTTTCCCACATTAAAATCATTCTTATTTTTCATCTTTCATAATTTTGTAAAACAAAATGAAAGCATTGGCCCAAAAGAATTGTATACAAACCAGTTAAAATAGCATCACCATAAACTACATGCATGGTGAAACCGAAACCAGCTACTCGACATAATTCAAAAGCTGTTTAAACTTTCAAGGGACTTCTACAATGCTTGGATCTTTGATTTTGTTCGGCAAGAAAATGGAAAAAAAAAAAAAAGGGACTTATGTTAGGATTATTACGTTACTGTATGAGAAATGCATTTTTCATAGAAACAAAAAATATGATTATATACTGCACATGTGTAGCAGTATAAAACATGTATTTAGTATAGTTTACCTATTTTTACACTTTTAGAAAAATCCTTGTAGTATAAGACTTTAAATTGGCAAAATTGAAGAAAAAGTACGATTTTATTATTAACAGGTTGAAAAATGGTAGGATACTGTATGCTGATTTGTATTTACAACGTCTAATGGATTGGAAATACCATCAAATTCCCAATCAGATATTTTAGGTTTAATTTCTTCTCTTGTCACCTCATCCATGATTTTATCAGGTCCTCTTGTTTGTGCCTGTTCATTAAGAGCAATTTTAATTCTTGTTAAATGTGTTACATCTCCCCGAACATTGATGGCAATATACAAGTCCAAAATTTGTTGAGAAACATCTGATAAAAAAAAAATAATAACTTAGTCGAGTTGTATTTAAACATACAGTTTCTTAATGTACAAACCTTCGATATCCTCCATGCGTGATAAAAAGTGTTGATCCCAAGGCTCTGTTACTGATAAGCCTTGAAATGACTCGTCCTCATCTTTTAATAATCGAGAAGCCAAATATATACAGCCAGCAGCAATTGTATGAGCTGGATATTCTATGCATACAATTGTTTTAAAGCTATCCACTGCTAAAGAATAAGCCTTCTTGGCCAACTTCTTACTGTTTAATGTAGGTTGAAAAGCTTTCATAAAAAGTAAATACATTGATTCATTGCTCACTAGGAACCTTTACAAATTGAATAAATTGTTTACCTTGTATCCACTTTATAAACTTCACTACATACTCATAAGGGTGCCGCAGTTGAAAATCAAAGCTTAATGTCTCGAGCAATAATTTTTCGTAATTGATAATTCTGCGTCTTCGTTCATCTGATATCTTAATACCAAATTTGAGTTATATACCATAGCAATTCCATTTTAATGAACCTCCTCTTCATCCTTACCTGCTCTGGGTCTAATTCCTTTTTATCAGGGTATTTAACACTATGTACAGCTACAATGATATCCTTTAATTTTTTGAGTGTTTCTTCAATTTTCGAAGCGACAAATATACATGTGACACTAATATCCTACATACATGCAATATGTTCATTTAGTCCTGTCAGTTCAAATCAATTCAAGATAACTATTCTTTTTTTTTTTTTTTTACCTGAGGAGCGTAATCACGAATAGAATAATAAAGATAAAATCGATGGTAAAGCGCTTGTGAGGTGCTTATTGTCTTTTGAGGACTACAAATTCGAAAATTTAGTTATCTTCCTTGCTTGATTATTCTCCCTCTCTCTCCATTCTAAAAATACAAGATTATCCCAACATACAAGCCTAATTTTTTACCAACATCTTGAATGAATTTGCAATACGTGTGTCGTGCGTTATTCTCTTTTGCAGCCAAAGTGCCGGGTTTTTTTAAACTGGAAAGTGTAGCTAATTGTCTTTTGGTAAAGTAAGGCTTAAATTGACGTTTAAATGATATACCCGTTGTGATAGTAGTCAAAGATGATGGTGTATTTGGTGTATTTGGTGCTAAAGGTGAAGAGCTACTCATTCTTTCCTAACACTCTCTTTGTTACAGAAACGAACGAGAAAGAATAAAGATTGATTACAAAAAAAAAAAAAAAAAAAAAAAAAAAGACAAAAGTCGGTATCTAAATACCTTTTTACTGATTTTGTTGCTTCTTCTGTTGTTACAGGGTTTATATTCCAAATTTGTATGTATAACTCATAAGTTATTAATTGAAATTTCAAAGTATAAATAATAGAGTTATTTTAAGTAGAGTACTAAAATTTTCAGGACGATTATACATTGCTAAAAGGGTTTCATGCCGATGTAAATTACTTTTTTTTTTTTTTTTTTTTGCTTCGGATATTGAAAATTAATACGCTTTCCCTCAAACACTTTCAACAAACAAAATAGTAATAACAACGTTATCTTCTAGTCTTATTCTAAGATGTATAATAAAAGCCATTGATTCACAAGTAAAGTTCTTGAACTATACATTTTTAAGAAACTGCATTTTCAAAATAATTTTTTTATCCACTTTTATTGTTTACCATACATCACACATGTGCAAAGGAATGTGTATGAGTCCTATTAAATAATTAAAAGATACGAATATTGGATCAAAAATATAATGCAATATACGTAAAAGGAATAGAAACCTGCAATACTTGAGATTAAATATAATACTAACCTTTTGAAGCATGAGTATCAATTATACTTTTGTGATTGTAACAATGCACAATGAGATGGAATGACTCGATCTACATATTTATCAATAAAAAGTTATGTGTTTGTAAAGTAAGCTTTTCTGCTAAGGTAGTAGGCAGTCGCTGATTATTTTTTTTAAAAAGAAAAATTAATAGATATGTTTGCATTTAACATTGGAGACAGGAGAAATACTGTAAAAAAAAAAACAATGAAATATTAGTAATAAAATGAGAGAAATTAAAGTTAATCAATAATCACACACAATGGCTTTATGGATTTTGCCTGGCGTTATTGTAAGTCAAACAGCTTACTGTTAATCTTCCGACAAATGTTCCTTCTCTGTGAATAAAAACGCTAGAAAAAGGTACAATTATGTAAATATTTTCCTTATGTTTCCTTATTTAAAATCGAATACAAATTTAAACTTTTGATTGAATTCTTTTCTTTCAAGCATCTCAAAGCTTGATTCTCCTTTGCTTTAGAAAGCATTCTGCTCTAAATTTTGATATCACAAATATTCTGAATTTCAATTAAGCATCTTTTATCTGAACCTTAAGTGGGAAAAACAATGTATTACTATTATTACCTGAACTTCCCGGCAGATTACTCATGATTTAGAGCGGTGTAGTAGATGGCTCATGCATATAAATAAACAAATCAAATGCAGAGTTTATCTTCTCATTTTCCTTCTTTATTTTTAATTTTATATCAAAATGCCCTCTCCACAAGTGCTTATCGTCGGTTGTATTGATTTTGCTACAGATATCTATGAAGGATTAAAGAAAAAATACTCTATTGAGTATTATACCTCTAAATCACGTCAAACATTTTTCGAAGATTGTTCAACCAAATATAAGGACGTTCCAATTATCTATCGCTCACCTGAATCACAATCTGTAATCGGTCCATTTGATGCTGAACTTGTATCTCATTTGCCTGCTTCTCTTAAATACATTGTCTATTGTGGTGCTGGTTATGATTCTATTGATGTTCAAGCTTGTGGAGATCGCAAAGTGATGGTCTCACATACTCCAATGGCTGTTGATGACGCGACCGCTGACATTGCTGCTATCTTGATCTTGAACTGTTGTAGAAATGTATTAGCTGCTAGCGAGAATTTGCGTCAAGGTCGCTGGCGTAATGGCGTTCGTATGGGCACTGACCCACAAGGTAAAGTCTTGGGCATTTTAGGTGCTGGAGGTATTGGTCGTACTCTTGCTAAACGCATGTCTGGGTTTGATCTCGCCAAGGTTCAATATCATAATCGTAGTCGTCTCAGTCCTGAATTGGAACAAGGCATGGAATATGTTGATTTTGAAACTCTCTTACAAACGTCAGACATTATTTCGGTGCATTGTCCTTTAAATGCTAACACTACGCATTTAATCAGTTATAGAGAGTTTACTTTGATGAAGGATGGTGTTATCATTGTAAACACTGCTCGTGGTAAGGTCATTAATGAAGCTGCTCTTGTTAATGCATTAGAAAGGGGTAAAGTGTTATCTGCTGGTTTAGATGTATTTGAGGAAGAGCCTAAGGTCTCTCCTGGCCTGTTGGCTAATCCTCGTTGTGTCTTGTTGCCTCACATTGGAACTTTTACTAATGAATCCCAATACAAGATGGAAAATTTGGTTTTGGATAATTTGGTTGCCGCTTTAGAGCAAGATACTTTATTAACTCCTGTTCCTGAACATAAACAATATTTTAAATAATAATTTTGTATAACGCTTTATTAATAAATCATTTAACATTCATTGTTTAATAATTTTGCGTTTATTGCTTGAAAGCAAAAAGTAAGTGTTTGTTACACCATTGTATATGTGTTCTATAGCGTTCGCAAAGAAACAACTGAGTGCAAGGAATTCATGCGAATACCTATTCAAATTTGAATATTCGAGAAAATACGCAAACAGATCCAACTCAGCGATGGTACAAGCAAGTAAATTTGAACTAAATATTATTACCTAATTCTGTAAGAAAGCAAGCAAAAGCCGAGTGTGAGAATCCAAGTAAAATCAGGACTCGTTATAATATCGGATACTTTCAAATACCCAATTTTGTTTCAACAACTTTTCTGCTTAAGTTTGGTGTATCAATACAACGGACATCGGACAGAATCATTTCCACAAGTCCAGTAATTTTCGTTACCATACATACTGCTTTTGGTTGATTTACCACTGTTTCTAATTCAAATGGTCTGATGAGCCACAAAATTCACTTGGAAAAAGTAGTTATATAATTTCTACGATTTAGCTAGCAAATTCATGGGGCATTAAAATTATAACACTGGGTACTGTTATAGCTGTACTATATAATTTGAGACTTTAAGCCTATTTGGATCATTATTCATTGATTACAAGTGTCTTTTTAGTTGCTTTACGTTTTTAATCATGGGTGTAATAAATTATAAAAATCAAGGGGTTGTCAATTGGGATATATAATATGTGAATTCTAAAATTGACTTTGATTCTATGATTTGGGAAAAAGAGGTTGGTGTTACTAATTGTAATTGCTATTACTACTATACGATTAATACCTATGATTGGATTATATTGGATTATATAACAATTGATTATAAGTATCAATGGTAATTGAGTAATAAAATATATTTATTTGGAATGGGATTATAAATATATAAAAGGGAAGGAAGAAACAGATAAATTCACTAATGTTCATTTAGTCTGCATAGATTATTGGTACTTATATGACTTGGGAGTTGATTATATAATAATTGGGTTTCAGTAAGAATGTAATGGATCAAATCATTACAATGGGAAAGGGAGTTTTTTTTTTTAAAAAAAAAACATGTGTTGAATCCTTCAAAACAATGGATAGCTAATGAAATTAGGATATGTTATTCTTGTAACTACTGCACATTAATTACAACTTCAAAATTAAATTTTGAATTATTATTTGCTTTTTATAAAAAAAAAAAGGTCCAAAAAAATCTGAAACACTGCATACAAAACATTTTAAAAAAGTGTGCGTCTTCATTGATCTATCAGAATTAGGAATTACCGAATTACCAGTTTAGTGTATTTGTCAAACCATGATGTTTGACATGCAAATCATACAATGCTACATTCCATGCGGTTATTATCATGCTACTATGGGACTATAGAAGCATGATTCTATTATATTCACACAATATCCATATGTTTATTCTAATTACACTATTATTCACATTTAATCCACTAATCTAATTAGTATATAAACCCTCTCTATAAGCTCATAATAAACGGTACTTTTTACGTTGAATTTATCGAAAACAAGTCTCGATAAATCATTCATTTCCTTATTTCAAAAAAAACATGGGATGGCTAAAGTAGTTTTGATTTTGTAGATTCGAGGATTTCCCTTAAACCAAATTTAAAACACTGATCAACTTCAATTTAAGAAAGGAATAAAGGCATCTTACATAATAATCACACTACATCCTTAATCCATGATACAAAAAGCTCCTTTATATCGAGGTTTCCGTTATATTGAGAAACCTTATATCGAGGTTTGACTGTATATCTAAATACAACTTCATATCGCCAAGCCAAAAAATAAACTGTCTATTATGCACGTAGCAGATATCTCACTCAATTAAAGCTTACCTTACACTGTTGTCCCTTTTTTTTGTTCCTTTCACGCACAGACTGTACTTACAAAATGAATATAATTTGTTAATTACAATATTACAATTATAATATTACTATTATCGTCTTTGTTTTCAATGCAATTTTACCTATTAATATAGTCTAACTATTAAAATTAATTCGCATACTAACATGTAATAATTCTTTTAAAGTGTCTGCCGCTGTTATACATATGATGGAAGCAATCCCGTTTATAAAAAGGCGTGGTAAAGTATGTTTCATTATAATACATATACACATTAACAATTTGAGAAAATGTTAATTTTCTTTTGGATTGTAGTATATTTGTATTTATTTAGTCTAATATTTGAGAGAGGTAAAAAATGTTATTGTGTGAATTTAATGAAATTTATCGTTGCCATGCAACATATTGCATGATTAAAATAATAAAAATCACAAATAGCGAGATGTTCAAAGAATTTGTTCTTCTTGAGTTTAATAAATAATGTAATTCCTTATTCCTCATAAATATACAAGAAACTTTTGTAAACCCAATTAAAGTATTTAAATCGAACAAAACTATTTTAGTGCCCTGCTTCAATTTACAATGAAGAGTTGTTCCATTTGCAACTACAGTAATATATTTTCTAATTTAAACATCCTCTATATACCATTGCATTGCAAAAAAATAATAACTTCGGTGAATTTTCTTTGAACTTTCATGCATCTCAGGTGTGGCGGCTGTTTAAATCAAAAATTTTCTGATGATGAAAAAATTGGATAAAAACAATCCTAAATTTTCAAAATGCAAGATTGACAGCAAACATGTATAGTGACCTGGCTAACTCTATTAAGTAACCTCAACATAAAATTTAATTTTGTATCTAATGGTATATTTATTGAAATTGTTTATCACCAAAAATTTTGTGAAAAAAGCAAAAACATAAAAATCAGTTTTTAGTGATTTTAAAAATACTTTTATAGTTAAATTTTAAAGTTAATGTTACAGACAAATAACGCAAAAAATACGTATTATTTGGGGTATTATTTGTCACTCTTGCTCTATTTTTCATGGAGTTATTAGCTTTCTTCGGAAAAGTCAAATTTTGGACGACGGTATACAAGGGAAAAATTCATAATTTTTCAAAATTGATTTTATGATAAAATATAATAAAACTAAATAAAAGAACCATTTTTGGCTAATAAAGTATACGTTTAAATGGTTGTTATCTCGAATTATAGTCCATCAAAGCTGCGTTTTTGTATGTTTTTAATGGAAATAGCTTTATAAATAATGTGTGAGCTAGATTGGGATTTTTGTTAGAATTATTTTTCTTTCTTATATATCTGTTTTAAAATATTGCTCTTTGAGATTACTTCAAAATTGCAAGAGTTATCAAATAGAAAATAAATTTTACGGTAATTTTCTTTGGTATCTTAAGGTACAGTCCGCATAAACGGAGTTTGATAATTCAGGCACCGTAATTCGAGCCTGATATGTAGTAAATTTGTTCTTTGAAGGGGGTTTTCTGGTGCAATCTTAAGGGTAACGTTGTAAAAAGTATTCTAACATACACACTCTGACCTCCTGTATACTCTCTGCAGTGGAATTACATACTAAAAGCTTGATAATCATAAAATAACTTAATTTACAAGTATCACTCACAGAGTTCATGCCACTTGAAATATTAAAGTGCAGCAATAATAAAGAGATACTCAAAGTGAAAAGAATAGCAGACGCATGCGAAAATACAAAATACTTTTGAACCAATACATGTCGTGTGAACGATAGCACCCTTGATCACAGTGCAATCGATTACACAAATGACATATATACCAAGAAGTATTTTACCTAATTCAATAAATAAAATATCAAAGATATTAGGTTCAATCAACTATTCCCCTGTGTCATAGTTACACTACCAATGAATAAGATTTCAAGCACACATTAGAATTCACACCTTAAAATCAAGGTTACCTAAATAGATATAGCCAATAGCTCCCAAAAGGCCCACATTGTCGCACTTGACATATAACCCTTTATGGTCGATGCTTCGCATGATTTATCCTTTCAATATAATATTAGTAACAACAACTCAAAATTAGAAGATTACTCCTTCAAGTCTGATGGTATACAAGTTCTCTAAATCACTATAAATACCCTCATACTTTTTCAATTATATTTAACCTTCAGAAATCTTTTGTAATAAAACTTTAGCTGATTATAACTGTATTTCTACCGCTTTTATTTTTATATTTTTTTTATTTTAGTAAACAACTTCGTTATTTACTGCACTCTCAGAGCACATAGATGTGCTCAAATGAGATGATCAATAGGCTCATAAGGTCATTGATGAGCTCATAATAGAGTATCTCAGATATTGACCGAAAAGTTAATCAATGTAAAGTTAAATCAATCCACTTTTGACATACCGACATACCATTAAATTGTATTTTCGATATAGATTTACGCAACTTAATCGTACTACAGAACAGCCGAACTTCAATTTAAGGATACTCTTGGTTTGTTCTTTTAAAAAGACCCTTATATCGAGGACGCCTCTTAAATCAAATTTAAAATACAGATCAACTTCAATTTTAAGAAAAAATGAAGGCATCTTAGATAAACATACCACATCCTTAATCCATGATGGTAATGATGAAATTGACAATATTATAGAAGAAACACAAACGATGTTATTCCTGTAAATGAAGAAAAATTCTAGCAAGTTTAGTTTATGTTAAATCAAATTTTGTTGTTGCTACAAATAATGGAGATTTCAAAATACTTAGAGATATGGTAGATTTCTACTACCTACGATATAAAAAAACCCGTAACACAACAATACAAATGCAATCAGATTACATTAAATGGGCTTTTCTCAAAAGATTAGAAAACATTTTTAGTATTTACATCTAGTAAAAAAATTTGTACCTAAAACTGTTCTTTTTTTTTAATTTTGGGGCCAAAAGTATTATAATAAAATAAGGGACATGTGGAAAGAAAAAGTTCCCTTAAATGTAAATTTGAAATAAGGGATTTTAAGCTGTAAAATTTGTCCACCAGTCTTCGGTGGATATAAAAACTTCCTTTATATCGAGGTTTGACTGTACTAATAAAGTGTTGCATCCAGAGCCAAACAGGCATGTGGAGAAACATCATACGAAAAGTTGTGGGTTGTTGTGGACGATGACATTAAACATGATATACGGTACTGTGGAATATGTACATATTTATCCACTATAGATCTCCATTATATATGATATATGATTCTTACTTAAAATGCTGTTGATATGAATAGACATTAAACTACCGAAGTTATATATGTCAATTCATACTAATATAAACTTTCTACCGAACTTTGATCCTAACAATTTATATTAAAGACCAATTAACCTAATGTGGATTTAATTATACCATTATCATCAAGGACCCACGAACTCTATAAATATATCGACTGGCTACTATCAAGGAATGTATCTACAAGGGATGTTATTGGCTACATATGAATCTAGGACAGTTAACTAATCTCTCTGGTGAAAACTATATAAAGAGGACATTTATTTATCACAATAAGGCCTTAGCTAGAATTTAACTTGATAATAAAACCCTACACTTAACTAGTTGAATTATTGTTTTTTTATAATTTTTTCCGTGAATATCTAAGGATATTCCACAATACGGTACTACATAACATTATCAAACAAACTTGTCGATAACCACCAAGGGCCCGTTTTTAATTTTATTTTTTCTATAGGGGAATAAGTTTTTTATTAAAATTATTTCATTGTTTAATGTCCTACAGTTTTTAATTTTAATAGTAAAATCCGTGTAAAAATCTGAAACATTAGCACTGAAAATGTTATATCAGCTGCAAAAAGTAGGATATTTCCGGATACCTGTTTTTGAATTAAAGTTGAACATCTCAGGTACATTAATAATGTAATGTTTTCTTGATGTTATTTTGTGAAAAAAAAAGTAAATTAGGGATGAAAACTCGATCTAATCTCTGAGTAAAAAACATTGGATTTTACTCTGTTTTTGAGTCTTTCGTGGTGAGAACATAGAAAAAACCAAATTAGAAACAGCAAACAGATCGCATAATGCAACCGACACTGTAATGCATATCTATTTATCTGTCTAAGGTACTATGTATTCCAAAAAGTGTTTGGTATTATGTTAGCTATAGAGGATAGGACATGCTCCACTTTTGAAGTTTAAAGACCATGAAAATTGAATATTTTGAAAATTCAAATCTTGCTAGAGCAGACGCCTACAAAAAAAATATATCGCAATCCATTTTGATTTATGGAGTGTAACTTTTATCAAAAAGTTTTGCATTGTCAAAAAGCAGAATGTCAATTATATAGTGTAACAAAACCCAGCAAAATATAATTTTGTAAAATGGATATATTTGTTTATTGATTAATTAATTAAAAATAAAAGCAATTGGAGGTTATGGAATTCAACTGCTTGGCTTCTACGATAAGAAATACAAAAAACTATTTTTTATTTTTGAAAGATGTTCCTAAAAGGAATAAATTCAATAGCAAAACTCATCTGGCGAATATCATAGAAAGAAAAAAAAATTATTTGGAGTCAGAAATTTGGTAGGTAAATATAGTTTGCATTGAACATGCTAACAACATATATATATATGCTTCATTTTAGCAACAACTTCACTGTAGATTTTGAACTTACTCTAAAGGAATTCCATTTGTTGCACAATAATATTTTATTAGAAAAAAAAAAAAAAAAAAAAAGAGAAGGGAAGGAACATTAATTAAAATTTTAGGGTTTATTCACATATTGTCGCATGCGATCAAGTTCCTTGTGAACATCTTTTCTGCTAATGGTTGGTCTTCTTGTGGAACCACCTGTCGATGATGGAGATTGAGAAGAAACAGAGGACTCATCATCGCCTCTAGTAGGAATAGCGCCATTAAGACTGGATCCTCCTAGTAAAGATGTAGCGGTGGGTGATGATCCACCAGATGAAGAAGTCTTTTTAACCAATAAAGATTGGAAAAAATTGGCTAAAACTTCATGAGAAGGTCCTCCTCCTCCACCTCCTACTCCAGGTTGATTGACACCTCCCATTGAAGACATATTAGTATCAATAGGTGTTAATGGTGCATTTGATCCTCCTCCTCCTCCGACACCGCCGCTACCTAAGCCTGATGTCATGTTGGATAGTTTTGTTGTTGTAGAAGTGGCACTGACATTATTTGTATTTGAACTAGAGCTAGATGACAACTATTCATGTACAGAGGGAAAAAATAATATTAATAATGTAATAAAGAATAGGCACGCTTCATAAATTTACTTTGATATTGCCATCAATGGAAGGAGAGGAGGCATCTTTATGTCTGCTACTGCCATTGCGATGATCAGGAACGAAATCCATTGCAGAAGATACACCTAAAGGTCCTACAACACTAGGTCTAGTTGTAGTATTTGCAATTGAAGCAGCTCCAGTTCCCTTTCTACCTGGTAATTCACTACCATGTTGTAAAGTCTCAAAATGCCTATCCAAAAATGCTTGTTCATCTTCGCAAGTGACGGGAGGGGGTACATTTGTAAGAGGTTGTTCTGAGGAATTAGGGTTGGTGATAACTTCTTCAAAATTGCCACGGCATCCATGAACACCAGGTTGTTGTCTATCAGTTACAGCATCCATGTCAGAATCCCAGCCTTGATGTACCGCTTCACAATCAAAGCCTTCTCTTAACACACGCAATTTACCCCATGAATCCCAGCCTGCTGGTACGAGCACAGAATCTCGTTCAACAACTTGTGCTTTTAATTTGAATGGATATGATTTTGTGGCTGTTGTTAATAACCGATGAAGAATATATTGACGTAAGTTGTGGAAGGTATAAGGTTGGAGCGTCGAGGTATAAAATAATGCAGCGCCAACTAATTCATTTTGGTGGGATCAGTAATCAAAAAGTGGCGATTAAATCAAGATACTTACATTTCATGCAGACACAACGCAATGTTTGCTGAATGAAATCAAATTGCTCATCTTTGTAATCCAATGTTTGCTCAAGCGTATTTTGAGCATCGCTCTAATTGTATATAGAAAAACATTAGCAAATCTATTAGATTATGGTTAAATACTCAGAATTTACCTTGCAGCAAACTACAAATACAGGAATACCTAAATTATTAGTCAAAGTACCTTGAGTTAAAGGTAAAGTAACTTGATCTGCAGAAGTGGTAGTAGTTACTAATGGAGTAGCGAATGCAGTTGGTGTTGAAGGTACTGATCCAGTTGATGTAGATGCAGCCATATTACTGAATGTATTCAAAGGTACAGGTTCGGTATAAGTTTGAAGATAATGCTCAACTGAAGAAATAATATTAATATATTTTTGTTTTTGCATAAACTTGTATATATCAATTTACCTTTTTCTCGAAGATCATCTATTATAGCTTTTCCTCGACTCCATGATTCACCAGCACTTCCCTCTTTACAGATTTCATCAATACGGTGTTGCAATACATCAATCCATCTTTGAAATGTTTCTAAAAATTCCCAGGGACGCGTCCAATCCAGCACAATAATTACAGCTGAATCAGCCAATGTATCAGCACCAAGGGCGAATTTCAATAAGGGCATATATTCTACAGCTGAAAGACCTAATTGATAAACACCCAAACGAGCAATTGCTACATAAATATACAGGCCAATTAGATAATTTTGCATAACAAACACGATAAATCATTAAAAATACCTTCATTATCTTCATCTTGTACATCAATAAAATTGTAGCCTAAAGCTAATGTATTTGTGGCATCATCATCGAGATTATCAATAGGAAGAGGAGTGTAATTATGACTACTGCTAATGCCAAAAGTAGCTGATGCTGCTGTTGTTGGTTGATCATTTTCGTTTTGAATTATTTGAGGTCCAGGATCATTTTTTAGATAGTGAATTAAAGTTGATTTACCACTTCCAGGATCACCTTGATTTATTGTTATTATTTAGTAAATTTTGTTAATATAGAATCAGAAAGTCTTTATCTTTACCCAATACTAATAGCTTTTTGGTTGGTACCATCTTTGATGAAGCTACGCCTGTCAATATGGTAGACCAAATATCATCTTTTTCAATGGTCTGAGTCCCTTGCTGCTGTCCAGCACTTACAGGTACGTTAATTGTCATTTCACAAGTATTAGAATAAAAGAGAAAAAGAGGGTATATCAGCTATTCACAAGAAAAAGTAATTAAAAAATTATATCCTGTGTTTGAAATGAAATTAATGTACATCTCATCTGATTGGATATACAAAGTGTACATTTTGGTAAAGAATTTAGATATTCAGGGCACACTTGTAAAAGTCAATTCATATTAAGCCACCTTAATGGGAATAAAGCAAAAGAAAATGAGTGTACAAACATATTTATTAAGTGGGCAGCTACCTCTATGGTTGCTGTTTGATTTGAATAATGCTTTAAATTTTAACATTTTGCCAGCAAAATTTATTCAGTTTTTTTTTTAAAAAAAAAAAAAAAAAAAAAAAAAAAAGGCATTTCAAATGTTAAAGTATATTTCTATATAGTTTTCATATTGAGCAATTCGTGTTAAAACCATAGAATAATCGTTTAAATAATTGGAACAGTCTATCGGAGCTGTAAATCATCAGCAGTAGCAGTAATCCTTCTTACAGGCTTTTCCAATAAAATAGATATACGCTGATGTGAGAAAAAGATTAAAATGAAATGAAAATTGGGGTTTAGATAGAGTGAGGATTAAATTACAATAAAATAAGAACGGGATTTAGAGATGATGTGAAGGAGATTTGGATAAGATTAAATTAGTCTTAGGTATTATTTCAAGAGTAAATCTAATGAACTTGGCTTTAATAATCTAAACTCACGAAGAACAATCCGTGTTTGTTACAGCGATGTTGTAAATAAATTTCACATCATTTTCTTTAAAAGCATCAATATCCAAGCCAAAGATGCAGAGTACACAATACTATAATGCTTTAGATATCTGCACCATTTCGGCTTTTAAGATAAGCAGAATAGGCAAAAAAAAAGTGATAAAATGTATAACTCTACAATACGAATATTTGAAAGCACAAGCTGTACTCTGCAATTTATTGGATATTCAAAGAATTATGTAGGACTAGGAAAAAATGATTATCCACTTTGTTTATATTAAAAACAATCGCAAAATGTCACTGTGTCTTGGTGGTATTTTGAGTATGAGCTCAATTCATAAAAATAAATGTTTATATTAAACAACTAGCATCCAGAAACAACACTTCATTCAACCGAAAACTGTTTACGATTTATACAAATTTACATTTTCATTTTGTCTAAATTTCATTTTTACTATATCTTAATATACAACTACAATCGTCCGAAATTCAATTGGAAACCATTCAAATATTTTCCTGAAATGTCTAAATTTCAAATGGAAATACATCAGTGTGATAATCAATCAATTTAGCTATGTCACGTGAATTAAAAGATGAACTGGTTCAATTCAAAGGTTTGAAGAAATAAGGAGTAAATAGTATATGTACACGCATTTGGATATTGGTAACAAAAAAGCCCAGACAATCGAACCCTACATAAATGATTACGATTTTGTAACACCGAAAGACAAAAAATAAAACAAAGATGATCATTGCATTCGTATCATTTATTGCTACAACTATTACTACTACTGATGATGAATGTTATAGTAAGTAAGCAATAAATATAAATAGTATCATTTATTGCAGATTAATGACTTTATTGATATTTAAGTTTAGACCAGTGGCTAAAACAAAAACAAAAAAAGAAAAAAAAAATGAAAACAGGTGATTCAGTTGAATTGGGTATCACAGATATACAACATGTGTTTTTAAAATGTCTGTTTTTACTCACATTTTTTTATATAATAATGACATAAAACTGCACATTATATAATATAAGATTATTTTGTTGAGGAAAAATGTAATATCCATGGTGTTGGTGATCACAAAAGAAGCAAATATTAGACAATCAAATGGTAGATTGTTTACCCTTTTTCTTCTGTTGTTCCTCTCCTCTCTTTTGTATATATTGAAATATAAAGATATATATAAAATCTCAAGAAAGTCGACTTTTTATTTGTTTTGCTTGTAGGATATTTATAAACAAGAAAACAAGAACAGGATATATATATATATATATATATTATATACAAGAGAAAAAAAAAAGATCTGCAATATATACAACACCGGGTTATCTTGGTTTAATAGTGATTATACAGAAATTATTCTAAACAAGACCATATCTACAGGAGTTAATGGCAGAGGGAAAGAGAAAGTGAGAAGAAGAGACGAAGACAAGAGGAGATACTATCAGATCACCTGAATATTAGTAGGATTTGACTTTTTTTTACTTATTTTTTTTGTTGTTGTTGTTGTTGTTGTTGTTGTTTATTTGTTTTTCTTTTGATTCCGTAGCATAACAAATTAAGATATATTTATATTTATAATTAAGGGGATTAAGAGCACTAAGAAGGGGATTTGTTAGGTTGATAACGATATCATTAATATTTAGAGTTTGTATAGCGTATTTTTACTCCTTAAAAGAGGAAATTGTTGTCAGTTTATATAGTAAATTGGGCGGTTAAAATAAAGGAGATGTTTAGAAGCAAAAAAAAAAAAAAAAAAAAAAAAAAAAAAAAAAAAAAAAAAGAAGAGAGAGAGGGAAAGCGCCAAAAGGGATGTGTATATCTTGTGATAAATAAAACAGCAGGTTAGTAAAAAAAGAGAGAGTGTGTGTGTATTTGCTGTTCAGTCTGTCCCTCTTTATCTGTCTGTCTCTTATTTCTTGATCTGTCTCTTCTTTTTACTATAGACTTCCCCTTGATTTAAACCAATCATCGTGATCGCCACCATCATCATTATATGCTAAACGTTAACTTGTATGTGTATATATACAAAAGAGACAAGATATTTGAAACGATGTATATAACCCCTCTTGTTTTTACATTTTCTTTTTTTTTCTCTCTTTCCTCTACTTTCTTTACTTTTATTTTTATTCTGCTATATAATGGATAACCTTTATCAAAGCCCACCCTATACTTACCTACCTCCTGCTACTAACAATACTGATTATCACCAACATCAACATCATCATCATCATCAGCCAAACATGTATCGGTCGAGTCACTCATTTGATAGACCTTTTCATATTATTCCCCCAATGGTAGAAGATCATAATTCTGATTCAACCTTTGACTATTACCACCATCACAACCCTTCTTCACAGCAATTTCAATCTTCATCAAATTATGGTAACTATGGCAATAGTAATAATGTAGTTATCCCATCTCCCAGACCCAAAATTACTACCAATGTTTGGGAAGATGAAGGTACAAATTGCTTTCAAGTTGATGCAAAAGGTATTTGTGTTGCACGTAGACAAGGTAGTTTTTTGTTATTGTTTGTTTGTTTTAGTAAAAACCTTTTTAATTTAGCCTTTTTATTTTATTAGATAATGATATGATTAATGGTACAAAATTACTTAATGTCGTTGGTATGTCACGAGGCAAACGTGATGGTATTCTTAAGAATGAAAAAGGCCGTGTTGTTGTCAAAGTAGGTGCAATGCATCTTAAAGGTGTATGGTAAAGTATTAAATTTTAATTTGCAATGATAGAATGTTTACTTATTCAAAATTTATATATAGGATCCCTTTTGAAAGAGCAAGGGAATTAGCTGCTAAATTTAAAATACTGGATGTCTTGTTCCCTTTATTTGCTGATGAGCCTTCAATTTATTTATGTAGCCCCCCTATTGGTGGGGCACAACTTGATTCAAATGAAATGTTGCCTTCTTCTAATGCTAATGTCAATGCTGCTGCTGTCAATAAGTGTAACATGGTATCATCCCCTTTACCAGCATTCAATCGCTCCGATGAATACAATAATCATGGCGGCTCCCCGGTCGGTATCCCTAATTGGGATAGGCCTTCTTATAATAATTCTTCTTTTCATTCTTCTTCTCATTACGATGATCATCATCACCCTCAACAACAACAACAACAACAACAACAACAACAACAACAACAACAAACAGGTTAGTAAACTCAAAAAAAATCTTGTTGATCATTATGTATTAAAACCTATATTACTTAGCCTTACATAGAGCAAGTTTACCTGATTTAACTTTGGCCAATAGTAGCCCTGTTCCTAGATCAAATCACATTTATCACCAGCATCATTCGTACCATCAGCATCAACATCACCACCCATCTCAACAGCAACAGCAACATGAAGAAAATAATTTGTATCTCTTAAATCAAAGCCAAAATAGCAATAATAACCCTTATGATTATTACCATCGTCAATTTAGTAACAATAATAACGATAACAGAGGTAGCTTTAGTAGCGTATCAAGTCATCCCTCTCTTCTTTATCCATCTTTGCAACAACAACATGAAGATGAAGCAAGTAAAACGTCATCTGTAACAACACCTACTTCTTATAACTTTGATTATAGTGGCAGATTTAACAATGACAAGATAACCTATCCATCTGTAACCAATGTTACTTCTTCTTCTCCTTATACCAAATCATCACCATACACTACTAATACTACTGCATCTACAACAACTAATGATAACAATAATAATATAGATATTTCTCCTCCACCACCTGTTGCAAGAACTGGTAGTGCTGGATCTACTACACCTTCATCTTGGTTCTCTCCAGAAACTCCTACTGCTGTTGTATTCCATCAAAAAGACAAGGAAGATATTCATGTGGGCAAGAAGAGAAAATCTTCGCTTTCAATTGAACCGACCGCAATCAAGAGAAGACCATCTATATTATCTCCTACTTCACCTAGCATTCGTGCAACAAGAAGACTTAAACATGAACATTCTGCCGAGGACTAAGAAGAAGAGCTTCATATCATTACTATATACACACACAAATACACAGCCAATATACATAATATCCACGACTACAACAACAACAAAAACACAATTAAAATGCATGCATAATTCTATAGTTTTATTTTCTTCTTTTCTATCTCTTTCTCAAACTCAAATAGCATTGTAGTAATAAAATAAAAGATACTTTATAACCCAATGTTGTGGAAATCAAGTAAGACAAATTTAATTGCTTATGCGTTTGTTTTCGGTTTCAGATATTAAACTTGGAAATTGTGTAGCAATTGAATTAAAATGACTCGAGTATTATAAACAGATTACACAAAAAGGGGCACCTTTTTTATTTGGTTATGAGAGAATTAAGCACTATGCAAACAAATATGGCTATAAAGTATAAAAGATTCGGGCATCCAAAAGTAGTAATTTATATCTATTTTTATATATGCACAATTACGAAAAAGACCCATCGATTTATGTGGTAAAACAGGCAGCAGACTCAAACCATGGCAACAGAGTGATCATAATAATCAAGTACTATTTTTTTTTACCATGGCAACCAGGAACGCCACTTTGCCATCACAACTGAAAACCAAACATAATGCCTAGCAACCAGGGGTAATGGTTACATTTTTTTTAGAAAAAAAATTTTTTTTTAATGATACCATTTTTTTTTTATAAATGTGTGATACACATGTATATCCATGTAGGTTCATAGCCACATATTCTTTTGAATACCTCGCCTCATTTGTTGTTTTCTCCCTTCGGATTGCATACAAACATGAGCGCGTAATCCACAGAATATGGAAAGGTTTGCCACAACATTTAACAGGAGATCTAAAAGAAAAAATTGTCTATTTTTATACCAATCATAGAAAACGCAAAATAAAAAGAAAATTGCAGGTAGGCAGTGGATATAAGGCGTTTTTGTATAAAATTTAAGTAAGCTTTTAGCGATTAAGTGCTTATAAATCAAAATTGTATAGGTCGAGAACTTTTTTTTCCTGTACGATGTAATTTTCGCCACACATTTCAAGAAAAATAATGGGAAATTGTGCAGAAAATTCTTTTTTCTGATCTAATAAACGAATATATACACAATATACAACATATCATATTTGTTTCTCTTTTTCCATAATATGATGAAATAGAACAAGTATTTATAATGGAATGATTAAGACGGCGATTACTCTAGATTAGTCAATACAGATATTATAAAATCGGTTAAATCCTTCAAAGATAGAAGGATCTTTAAAGTAATTGACTGCTAAAAGAACCAATTTGCAGTATTTATACAACATAAAACTGTGATAACAGTATTTCTATTGAATAAATGATCATATAAACCAATAATTAAGGTTATTGTGGCGCATGGCTTGGCATTGTTACAAAAAAAGAAAATCTGGCTCGTGTTACAAACCCTTCTATCTCTTTAATTTTTCGTCCCCCCCGCCCCACTTCAACCCCTTCCTTTCTCTTCCCTCTCTCTTTCTCTCTGCCTTTCTTTTCCTTTTTTCCCACTTTTTTTATATTTTCTCCTTTGCTTTACGTTTTTTTTTTTCTGATTGAAGGGTCTTTTTATTTTTTATTTTTTATTTTTTATACACTATTCACTTTGGATTTACTTTTTTAAATTATCTTACTATTGCAACAATTAATTATATTTTTATAAATGATGACCATGTCAAGTGAACCACAACAACAGCAACAGCAACAGCAACAGCAGCAATTAAAACCAAGTACGACTTCACCCACATTATCCACTATATTAAATAAAAAACCATCATCATCATTGGATACACCAATGAAAGAATATTTACCAACACCGGTTACACCTGTTTCGGATTTCCCTCATCAAATTCAGCAACAACACATTAAAAAAGAACCCAGCAGCAATACAACATTAGCAACAGCAGCAGCAGCAACATCAGGTGCTTATAGTACATTTTCTGTGATTAAACCACCACAACCACCATCTCAATCTTCTAACTCTTCGACATCTATACCACCACGAAATAATAGTAACACACAAAATGCTTCTACTACTACTACTACTACTACTACTACTACAGATGCCAAACCTTACCCTTGTCCAGAATGTCATCAAACATTTAGTAGACCTCATAATTTAAAATCACATCTTACAACTCATTCGTCTGAAAGACCTTTCCAAGTAAGAAAGAAACTATTATTAGAAGTAGTAATACAAGAAAATTTTATTTATTAAATTATTATGTAGTGCGATGTGTGTAATCATCATTTTAGGAGACATCATGATCTTAAGCGCCACCAAAAATTACATACTGGGGAACGTCCTTATGTTTGTAAGGATTGTTATCGTTCATTTGCAAGATTGGATGCGTTGAATCGTCATCGTCGTGCGGAGGGTGGCACAGCTTGTAGTGCGGTGCATCAACAACAACAACATCAACAACAACAACAACAACAACAACAAAATCAACAACAACAAAATCAACATCAACAACATCGTCATGGACAAAGCAAGCAAGAATCAGTAGTAGTAGAAAAAACTATTTCTAATGCTGCTAATAATACTAATGCTACTTCTGCTGTTACTTCTACTATTCCACTAACAAACGCCACTTTTCGTTCTAATAACAGTGGCGTTATTATCAGTCCACCACCACCACCACCACAACAACAACAACAACAGCAACAACAGCAACAACGACACCAACAGCAGCAGCAAGCTGCTACGACAACGGCGCGTCCAATTATTCCTCAACTGCATATTCCTCATCCTGCTTCACACTTGTATCCTAAAGATTCCCCTATACCTCCAACACATTCACCGCCAAAGCAACAATTATTACCTTCCCCAAGTGCTTTATCTACACTACCTATTGCAAATAATAACAATCTTACACCTATTTATCAACAACAAGCTAAAAGTCTGCCCACAACACCTTCGTCTCCTCCTAATAATAATAGCAGTAGATATCATCCTTATCAACAATGGTCACCTTATCACCATAAATCATCACCACAACAACGCCCTACATTGCCTCCTCTTTCATCTCCTCCTCCATTTCAACAACAACAGCAACAGGAATTATCAAATTTAGATAGATTGCAACAAGAAAACGAAGAATTAAAACGTGATATCAATAAATTAAGAGCAATGGCACAAAAGGAGGCTAGTTCATTAAAATCTCGAGTACATGATTTAGAAGTTGAGGTAATTTTCTTTTCTTTTTTTTTTTTTTTTTTTTTTTTTTTTTTTTTTGCCATTATATTAATGATATTTATTCTAGAACAAAGTGTTGCGTTCTTTGATCCATAATCCCAACAATACCAATGCAGTACAAACAGCAGCACCATCACCAGGACAACACTGTCGTAGTAATAGTCAAAGCAGTAGTGCTAATACCAGTATTCATAGTAACAATCATTAATTTAATCAAAATAAATATTATATAATATATATATAAATATATAAATATATACATTCAAAGCAAAAACAAAAGTGGCTATAATATTGCATATATCTAATTAAATGTGGCAAATAGTTTATTTTTATCTTGTAGTGGTAGTCTTTTTGTCTTGGCAAGTAATGTATTGTGTTACATTACATATCAATACACCACTCCCTTGAGCTGGCCGCCGCCACTGGTTGTGTGTATAAAAATGTATGAGATGTACCTAATGATACAGATCCGCCTTAGTTGACGGTACAACAGTAACACAACCTAAAAGTAACATGCAACCAGCCAAAAAGAAAATCATGAAGGCACAGCCAACCATTGGTATGCATGGACCAATTGAGATTTCAAATTGTTCTTGTAATTGCTCAGCAGCTTGTTGAAATGTGATTGAAGTCAGTGTTACAAGTAATAAAGACCATAATGAAGCCCCAGTGGCCAAAAAGCCGCGCGTGAAATATTTATCATGATAACTTTTGCTGATTAGTTTGTACAAGCATAGTACAAAACTGATACCTGAACACAAAAGACAAAATATGAATGCTACCAACATGTGCGAATTATGAGGTGGCACTTCTTCTGTTATGCTAGATGATGTGGCATTTAGCAACTTAATAATTTGAGCATCTGTAAATAATAGTTAATTATAATATATCATTTTGATTTTATGAATTTTTTTTTTTACCAAATGGAACAGTAAAAGTCTCTTGTTGACATAGCACTTGCTCTATGCAATAATGAAATAATCCAAACGTTATACTTTGCTTCGCGATAGCATTGCTATCAATTTTGAGAAAATAGAGCGATGAAAGGTTTGGTCGTGCATTACTGATCAGACACAATGCCATTAGGATAAACCCTACCAAAGTCAGGCTTGCGCCAAGAAATTCCCAACTGATTGAAACTACTCTTCTTTTTCTTGATGAAAACATGTTAACATTGCATATATGACAGGAATCATTGGTAAAGAAAAAGCGAGAAAAAAGGGAGAGAGACGAGAGAAACGAAATTCAAGTATTTTATGTATTGTAAGAAGTGAATGTTACACGCATACAGCAAACGGATAGAAGGCACAGAGCCTATAAACATTGGAAGCACTAGATAAAACTCTACATTAAATTTAAACTTTGTTTATTTGTTTCGAAAAACTGTACCTTCTGCGGCAATGATTGCGTTGAATCTCAAACGTCAATTTGCGTCATTGCTGTAAAACATGCATTGTACATACTACACAAGCTATACTGTGTGTATACTATACATAACACTATTGAATGTGCAGAAAATATTAGAGTACATTATAATAGTAGTTTCTATTTGTTTCCAAATTAACTAGATGTGATGCATACCGTTAAAATACGTATTCATTCAATACAAGTGAAAATTCATGAAGTGTGAGTTCTTTGAATTGCAGGTTATCTATTGGTGGTTTTTGCCTCATAATAAATTCTAGTTATTCTTGACGGCAAATTGGATCACCTTTTGCGATTATCCTAAATTACACGAAGAATAGATGGAAAACGGCAAATATAGTAGAATTATTATTATTATCATTTTCAGGGGCTGTCGTAATTATCTTTAAAAGACAAAAACGTGCAATAAACGATAAATGCGTATAAAAAGTTGTGTCCATTTTTTTCTTAAATAAACGGATAATATTGAACATAATTATTGTACTGGAAATTTGTTATATTGGGCACTTAGATCCACCAATCTTTTTTTGATAATTTTTTCCGCTTAATTCCAGTGTACTGATACAACGGATATCGACGGAATTATTTCCACGAGTCCAGTAGTTGTCATTGCCATACATGCTAATTTTGGCTGATTTTACCGCTATTTCTAGTTTCAAATGGTCTGATGAGTCATAAAACCTACTTGAAAAAATGATTATCTGCTTTCTATGATTTAATCAGCAAACCAATGGAATGTTAAAACTATATCAATGAACATAGTTACAGCTGTATTGCAATATATATATACTTTAAAACTTTCAAACCATTTATATATCTAATTATTTATGCAGCGGAATTACATACTAAAAGCTTAATAATCATAAAATAACTTAATTTACAAGTATCACTCACAGAGCTCATGCCACTTGAAATATTAAAGTGCAGCAATAATAAAGAGATACTCAAAGTGAACTTAATAACAAACGCATGCGAAAATACAAAATACCTTTGAAACAATACATGTCGTGTGAACGATAGCACTCTTGATCACAGTGCAATCGATTACACAAATGACATATACAGTATACCAAGAAGTATTTTACCCAATTCAATAACTATTCCCCTGTGGCCCTGTGTCATAGTTACACTATCAATAAATAAGATTTCAAGCACACATTAGAATTCACACCTTAAAATCAAGGTTACCTAAATAGATATAGCCAATAGCTCCCAAAAGAAGGCCTACATTGTCGCACTTGACAAGCAACCCTTTATGGTCGATGCTTTGCATGATTTATCCTTTCAATATGATATCAGTAACAACAACTCAAAATTAGAAGATTACTTCATTCAAGTCTGATGGTATACAAGTCCTCTAACTCACTATAAATACCCTCATACTTTTTCAATTATATTTAGTCTTCAGGAATCTTTTGTAATAAAACTTTAGCTGATTATAATTGTATTTCTACCACTTTTATTTTTGTATTTTTTATTTTACTAAACAACTTCGTTATTTACTGCAGTTGTAAAAAGTATTTTAACATACACACTCCGACCTTCTGTAGTATGCTCTCAGAGCACATGGATGTTCTCGAATGAGACGGTCAATAGGCTCATAAGGTTATCGATGCGCTCATATGAGAGTATCTCAGATATTGGCCGAAAAGTTAATCAATGTAAAGTTAAATCAATCCACTTTTGCCATACCATTAAACTGTATTTTCAATATAATAGTAGATTTTCGCAACTCAATCGTACTAATAACACAGCTACATCTATCTTAAATGACTTGCTTGCTTGAATCAAACAACGAGAATTATGTAATAGTCAATCAAAATGAGTTCTGAATTTTATAAGGGACAAAAAGGTGATAAATAATACTTGTTTAACATTCTTCAGTACAATTATAATTACCTAAAGTTTTTTTAAAAAAGATTTCTGAAGATTAAATATAATTGAAAAAGTATGAGGGTATTTATAGTGATTTAGAGTGTTTAGAACATAGACTGCGTCGGGTGCATCTAGATCATATAGCATCATCAATAGTAGAAGTTCTCAAATAAGTATTAGCTGCTTTTGATCCTTAGTAGAGTGAGAAGAATGAGGTTATAATGATGCAGTGTACCTTTATTACAGTTAGTTATGTTACATGAAGGCTATGATGATGAAATCGTGTAGCACGAATGTGTTGGATGATCCTGTCACGAATCTGTTCTTGAAATTCGAGTTGCGTTATTTGATTGAAAAGAAGATCTATTCTCTAAATTTAGTCAAGCATGAACACTAGATACTTAGCTTGGTGCAATGTTATTACTATCAAAGCTGGTTTGGCCAATCTGTTATAGAATCTGTTACTGATTCCACATTTCCAAAAAATTATAAATACCCTGTTTCTTAATGCTTGTTAAAAAGTTCATTATCTTTTTTTGATACAAAATATACTCCATAAATATATCTAGTTTTAACTTTATTTTCTAGTATCTTTATTCTGTATATATAAACATAGAGAACTTGTGTACCATCAGACTTGAATGGAGTAATCTTCTAATTTTGAGTTGTTGTTACTGATATCATATTGAAAGGATAAATCATGCAAAGCATCGACCATAAAGGGTTGCTTGTCAAGTGCGACAATGTAGGCCTTCTTTTGGGAGCTATTGGCTATATCTATTTAGGTAACCTTGATTTTAAGGTGTGAATTCTAATGTGTGCTTGAAATCTTATTTATTGATAGTGTAACTATGACACAGGGCCACAGGGGAATAGTTATTGAATTGGGTAAAATACTTCTTGGTATACTGTATATGTCATTTGTGTAATCGATTGCACTGTGATCAAGAGTGCTATCGTTCACACGACATGTATTGTTTCAAAGGTATTTTGTATTTTCGCATGCGTTTGTTATTAAGTTCACTTTGAGTATCTCTTTATTATTGCTGCACTTTAATATTTCAAGTGGCATGAGCTCTGTGAGTGATACTTGTAAATTAAGTTATTTTATGATTATTAAGCTTTTAGTATGTAATTCCACTGCAACAACGTTGCCCTAAAGATTGCACCAGAAAACCCCTTCAAAGAACAAATTTGCTACATATCAGGCTCAAATTACGGGATCTGAATTATCAAACTCCGTTTTATGCAGACTGTACCTTAAAACACCAAAAAAAAATTACCGCATAATTTATTTTTTAGTTGATAAACCTTGCAATTTTGAAGTCATCTCAAAGAGCAATATTTTAAAACAGATATATAAAAAAGAAAAATAATTCTAGCAAAAATTCCAATCTAGCTCATACACTATTTATAAAGCTATTGCCATTAAAAGCATACAAAAACGCAGCTTTGATGGACTATAACTCGAGATAGCAACCGTTTAAACATATACTTTATTAGCCAAAAATGTTTCTTTTATTTAGTTTTATCATATTTTACCTTAAAATTAATCTCGAAAAAAACATCAATTTCTCCTTGTATACCCTCGTCCAAAATTTGACTTTTTCGAAGAAAGCTAATAACTCTATGAAAAATAGAGCTAGAGTGACAAATAATGCCTCAAATAATAAGTATTTTTTTGCATTATTTGTCTGTAATTTTAACTTTAAAACTTAACTATAAAAGTATTTTTAAAATCACTAAAAACTGATTTTTATGTTTTTGCTTTTTTTACAAAATTTTTGGTGATAAACAATTTTGATAAATATACCATTAGATACAAAATTAAATTTTATGTTGAGGTTACTTAATAGAGTTAGCCAGATTACTATACATGTTTGCTGACAATTTTGCATTTTGAAAAATTAAGGATCGTTTTTATCTTTTTTTTTTATCATCAGAAAATTTTGGATTTAAACAGCCGCCACACCTGAGATGCATGAAAGTTCAAAGAAAATTCGCCGAAGTTATTATTTTTTTGCAATGCAATGGTATATAGAGGATGTTTAAATTAGAAAATATATTACTGTAGTTGCAAATGGAACAACTCTTCATTGTAAATTGAAGCAAGGCACTAAAATAGTTTTGTTCGATTTAAATACTTTAATTGGGTTTACAAAAGTTTCTTGTATATTTATGAGGAATAAGGAATTACATTATTTGTTAAACTCAAGAAGAACAAATTCTTTGAACATCTCGCTATTTGTGATTTTTATCATTTTAATCATGCAATATGTTGCATGGCAACGTTAAATTTCATTAAATTCACACAATAACATTTTTTACCTCTCTCAAATATTAGACTAAATAAATACAAATATACTACAATCCAAAAGAAAATTAACATTTTCTCAAATTGTTAATGTGTATATCTATTATAATGAAACATACTTTGCCACTCCTTTTTATAAACGGGATTGCTTGTAAACTTTGCAAATGCAATCTTGAGATAGTTGATACATCATTATAACAGAAAGCCTTGAAAAGTAATAATAGCGAAAGTTTTAAAAACAATGCTCAAATACAGATGAGAGAGAGAGAGAGAGATACAGCAAAAAAAGCCTTGTAGGTCTTGAATAGAAATACAGGATGTTTATACAATATTGTACCTGTTAATAGGTAAAGGCTCTCTTTAGGACATCTTTTAGATGTAATACTTACATTTAATCATCTTTTCATGAGAGTAGAACCGTGAAACTATAATAAACAAATGTTTAAAGTAACTAAAATAATCAATGTTTACACATACCAAATGTTCAAATTATGAAGTAATTTCAATATTAAAGCAGAAGAAGCAAAATGTATAGGAAAAAAGAAAGAAAAAAAAAGATAAAAAAATGAACAAAAATTTTTCTTTTCATCATTCTACTTATAATATAAAGAAAAATGATAAATTGCGTTACTCCATGATACGAATGTTCGAAGGCATAAACCATTCTCTGTATTTATTGAGTATTTAAAGAATTGCTTAGGGTTAGAAAGAAATGATTTTTTTATTTTTCTTACAGTGAAAATAATTGTAAGATATTACTCTCTCCTGTGATGTTTTTATCTTTTTCAATATGTATTGCACTTTTTATATAGTATTAAACTGTACTTTTTCAATGTTAGTTCTTTTGAGCATGAGCCTAATTCATAAAAAAAATAAATGTTTAATTTAAACAATTATCATCTAGAAGCAATCCAAATATTATTCACAATTTGTACGAATTTACATTCTCAAACAACCCCTTAAAACTTAAATGCATAACGCTGGCGCAGTTCACAATAAATAACTGCTTAAAGATATGATTTCACCTAGATTGTAAATCAAAAATTAGCTAATCAAAAAATCAGACAAATGCCATATAATCTGTGATTTCTGGTAAATTCATTCATAATATATCACACAAAAAGAGTGTCTTTTATTGAAGACTTTAATTTGTGGTTTCTAATCAGCAAGTTAAAAGTTTTAAATATTGTGGCAAATTCGTTGTTATTGTCCAAGGTGTATCATGTTTTGCGTGTTGTTCCTGGTGGTCGTGTCACTGAGTCTTGAGTGAAGGCTCTCAAGAAGGTGATTCGTGAGTATTTGGTTTCTTTTCGTCCTGGTGTTGCTTGGTCTACCTTGTGTCTTCCTCGCAAGTTTGGTGGTGTTGGTTTGGTTGATATTGCAGATCAGAGCTTAGCTTTGCATCTAATATATCTCCAACGTTTGTTACGTCCGCCGTCCTCCTCAGATTTTGTTACTGCTTGGTTGGTGTATGCCTTCCAAATATACTCTGGACATAAGTCCATCTTGCCCTGGTTGTCTTTTCCAGATAAATACAAATCTCGTGTGTCTTCTGTGCCTGTCTTGAAGCATTTGAATAAACTTCTTTTGAAGCTACCAAAGTTGGTTCCTGATTCTAGCTGGTCCTCGCGTTGGTTTCTAGATTTTCCTTTATGTTGTATTCTCGGCCCTGTGCCTTCGGTTTCATCCTTTGTTGATGCCCAATCTCTTGCTCCCAGATATCTCTTTTCAAATATTTGTACCTGGCAGCCGGATCTTGGTATTGTAGATGTGGTCACTCGTCGGTACGAGCTACCTAGAGTGCTGCAGTCAGTGGATTATGCTATCCATGGGTTGTGGGGTCGTCCCCCTACTCTAGCTTTTACTCCTTTAATTGCATCTAAGATTGTTCTCTCTCAAGATAATTATTATGTTATGCCTCGTTCAGTTGGTGCCACTTCATGGTTACCTGATTGTTCACATTGGTGTATCTCCAATTCTTCTCGCTCATCCGTTCCAGTGGCTCGTATTTCTCTTGGTGCCTTACGAAGGTATTGGCATCCCGTAAGGGATACCATTACTTCTCGAATTGGTCCTCCACTGAAATTGCCTTCTCATTTACTCCTTTCTCCTGCTTCATGGCGTCTTTTTTGGTCTCTCTCTTTGCCTGCAAAGGCTTTTACACCGTTGTGGCGTCTATTGCATGATTCTATTGGTCATTACTCGTGGTGTCATCGCATTGTTCCAGATAAAGCTCTGTCTCTTGTTTGTGCTCTTTGCGGTGTTGCTTCTGAAGAGTTATATCACTTTGTCGTGGGTTGCTCTTATAAAGCAGACTATTGGAGAGATGTTGTATCCTTGCTGTCTTTGCAGGATCTCCTCCCTACTAGTTTGTGTATTTGGACAACTCTTATTGGTTTTTGTTCTTTGGACATGGTTGAGTTAAATGAGGATGTGCTGGTTGCTTTTGGTGTTGCGTATACAACACTTTGGAAGCATCATTGGCGAAGTGTCATATACACGGAGCCATGGATTTCTTCTGTGATTCTGAACATGGTCCGTCAAGACCATGGTTCCTTTTTTCACTCCCTTTTTCCTTCGGCAGGTGTTCAAACTGGCAATTTGACCCTGTCTTTAAATAGTGTATAATCCCCTCTTAGAAATTAATAAAGATACACTTTAATACAAAAAAAAAAAAAAAAAAAAATAAAAGTTTTAATTATGTACTTTCACATCTGATGAAAGCTGACTACCCACAGACAGAGGTAATCTCTTTTATTGAAAAGCCAAATTAAATTTCTCTGCAACTGCCTTTGTACTTGCGCTTGCAAAACCTGTTCCTTCAGGACTCATGTCTATTACATCCTTTGATTTTGCCTTCTTCTCGCAGACATAACATTTTTTAGATTTGGTAACAAACATATCGATACAATGATTACAGAGAACATGTCCACAATTTCGCAATACTAAAAATATACGTTAGCTTTTCTTTTTTTTTTTAAAAAAAAATGCACATTATATTTACTAGATAGCTTTGATGCATTAGTTAATGTTTTCAAACAAGCAGGACACACGTTTTTGCCATTGTTGCCATCTTCTTTTTGAAATTTGACATCTATTAATGATTTAATGCTAAGTGGATGTGTCTTATCTACAGCTGTACATATCACTTGTATTTTAGTAGCTTTTAACATAGAGGCTTCTGCAGCAGGTGTTACGGAGGGCTGTATAAAGCAATCATTGAATTAAATATAGTATAATTTACGATTAGAACTTTTTTTATTACCACCCAAAATGATCCAATCTTTGGTTTGGCAGCTTCCTCCTTTTCCTTCTTTAATTGAGCAGCTGCCTTTTCTATTTCTTGTTCTTGAATTGAGCGAGTGTTATCCGATAACTTGCGTTTCTTTTCCGTCGGCTCCTTATTATCGCTTGGTAGGTCATCTTTAAGATCATCTTTAATAGTAGGACGTTTGCGACCACCTAGCATACTATGCTGTGTCTTATCAAATGTATCTAAAATGACACGCTTTGCTTCTAATTCCTCTTGTTGCTTTTGTTGCTCCGATTCTTGATTTTTCATGTCAATCATCTTTTGTTCGTGCTTTATGGCTTGCTTTTGTTGTAGGATGTTTTCATACATGCATTCACGACAAGCTAAATGCCCTTCGCCACAGCAAACAGGATCTCTTGCTGCTTGAAGACATAAAAAGCAAGCATCGTAATTTCTGAACGAATCCCGTCCTAAACGTTGCTGTTCCAAACACTGAGTATTTTTACTATTAACAAATGATCATAACTCACCCTTTTAGTACCATAATCAAGGGTATGTGATTCATGGTATGTAAATACGCTAGATGCAGTATTATTCTTTGAATGGCGAGGCATAATTATGAGCAAAAGAAATACTTTTAGAATTGAAAAGCTGAAAGGCGCAAACTCAACTATAATTCTTTGTCACATCCTTCATAAAACCCAGTCCTTATGGAATGGTATCTATCTTTCCTTCTTGCTTAATAGTGCGACAGTATGGGTGATCACAAGCGTAAAAAAGAAAAGAAATCATCAAAGAGAGACCATAGGGACTCTTCTAGTAGCCGAGACCATAAAAGACATAAGAATAGTAGCTCCTCTCGCCATAAAACCGAACAAAAAAATGAAATTGACTATTCTGACCCTTCTCTATGGGTTGAGGCTGGAGGAAACTCTTCAGAAGTAACGCCTGCCGAATATTTGAGAAGCCAACAACAGGCAGATCAAGCTAAAGAGCAAGAGTTTGATGTATCAAGTATGCCCAAAGAACAAGAGGCTAGACATGGCTGGATGTTTGATGGCGGTTTAGATTTTGGTGCTATGGGATCAGCACGTATCAAAGAAGAGGAAAAGCCCAAGGCAAATCCAGATTTTGTACGTAAAAAAAAAAAACTAATTTATTCATGCGGTCGAAAATACTGATTATATTCTAATCTTATATTTAGCCCAAAGTCAGTGAGAGAGAGTTAAACCAGCATCTAGTACAAGGTGTTAAGTTTGAAGATTATCCTGAAGAGCAGAAAAAATCAATTAAATTTGGCGATGCTGGTTCAAACTGGCGTATGATGAAATTGAAACGTACAAAAGAGCAAGCTGAAGATGAAGGAAGATCATTGAGAGAAGTTGGAATTGAGAAATATGGGGTAAAGCTCACTAATTTTGCGATTCATTGTCCAGCACTAATAACAATTGTCATTTTAGTCTGCAGAAAAGTTCGAAGAAGCTTTGCTTGAGAGAGAATACTTAGACGACAGAAAAGGTAGTAAAAGAGGTGGGGACAGACATAGTAGAGATAAAGATGGAGATAGAGATAGGGGTTACAATAGGCGCAGAGATGACGACAGAAATAATCCTCGAGACAGAAGGGATGTAGATAAAGATAGTTCAGGCAGAAATGATGATAGGGGACGTCGATATATGTTCATAGATACTGATTCCCAACAGAAATCATTCAAACGTCCCGAAGTACCAAGACGTCCTTCACCGCCATCTCGCGCTCAATCTCAACCATCTCCATCTCCAGTCCCAGCCCCACCATCAACTCCTGTGCCCATTATACCTCAAATATCAATGCCTGTTCAAATACAAGCGCTTACTCGTGATCAGTTGAACAAACTTAACTCAAAGATCGTTAAAGCTAGACTTATGGGATCGGATAATGCCGATGCTTTGGAAAAGGAATATCAAATGGAATTAAAAAAATTTGAGCAAGCTGAAAATACAGTGCAGGTTTTGCCATCTTTGGATAGTCAAGGTCGATTATATGATTATGCGATGAAGCAGGGTGACCCAGAACATGAAGTGTTAAAGGGTAAAAAGAAATACGAAGGCACTCACGATAAATTAACAGGCGAAAGACTTCGCTATGGCACATCAGATGATACATTATCGTTAGCTGAAATGGTTAGACAAGAACGTGGAGGTAACAGCCGAGCTTCTAATATGGATATGGAATTTGCAAATCGCATTATGGCAGATGCAACATTCGAAAACAATTTAGATTATATGGACGACAAAGCTGATATTATGGCTTCAAAAAAGGGCGCAACAGAAGAACAAAAGATGAGACGTGCCGTAACGGATTATAAACGTACACAAGACACGTTGAGCCGTTGTAAATTTTGCTATCAGAATGGCAATCCTCCTCAGTTGGCAATGATTTCTTTAGGAACAACTTGTTATTTAGCTTTACCAAATGTTCAAGAATTAACACCGGGAAATTGTTTAATTGTACCTATCCAGCATGTACCATCTACTCTGGATTGTGATGATGATGTTTGGACAGAAATTAGAGTGAGTATTCAGCTTATTATTATCATTATTATTATTAATTAGAATTTATACAAAACTAACGGTTTATTTGATAGAATTTTCAAAAATGCTTAATGAAAATGTTCCATGAACAAGGCAAAGGAGTTGTGTTTATGGAAACTGTTCTCAATTTACGACAACAAAGACACGCTGTCATTGAAGCAATCCCGATCCCTTATGGTGTTTATGAAGATGCACCTGCTTATTTTAAAGAGGCCATTATGGCATCTGGCGAAGAATGGTCTCAACATAAAAAGATTATTGACACATCAGTTCGTGGATTTCGTAATTCAATGGTTTCAAATTTACCTTACTTTCATGTGTGGTGCGGTTTGGATAAGGGTTACGGCCATGTCATTGAAAATACTAAAGATTTTCCTTATTGGTTTGGTAAAGAAGTGATAGCTGGTATGATGGATATTGGACCTGAATTATGGAGAAAGCCTAGATATCATCATGCAGCAGAGAATCATTCTAGACAACAAGAGTTTCTAAAATCATGGGAGAAATGGGATTGGACAGCAGCATTGTAAATTTTGGGACATACTCATCTTACCCATTTGGACAGTTGAACATTTTCAAATAAAAATACATTTACTTAATTCATTTCATCATTGTATGCAGTAACAATATGTTCTATTGGAAAATACTCGAGGCCTACAAAAAAAAAAAACATATTCAATGTATTTACAGATAGCCTCGAAATTTTATTATGTTAATTTTGTATAGCTAGGTGGAGCAATTCTTCTTCGGATCATTTTCACAAAATATAGCGGACAACTACTGACAGCAGTAATCACTGCTACTTTCCAAACAAATCTGCCTGTTAAAATGAATGTCATATCGAAATATGTTGGGAGTAACCACATTGATCCAAAATATATTAGAACGGTAACTAATTCAGCTAGAATCATAAAACGATGCCTGTATAATACAAACTTAATAATGCATAATTTATACATATATATTCTGCTAACTTACCATGTATTGATTTCCAGCGCAACCATTAATAATTCATTAAAAATTAAAGCAGTAAAAGAGATAGCAACAATATGAATGAACTCATCTTCAAACAATATAATTGATAGAATCATAATGGCGCCACCTTGATAAACACTAATAAGTAGCCAAGTAAAAAAAGTTCGATAAGATAATGAGCGACCCTTTGTCAAGTCTTTATACAATTCGGGATACATCATAGCAATTTCTTCGCTAACATCTTGATCCAGCACAAGCGAGAATACAGGAGCATTTGTATAAACTGTAGCATAGCCTACAATTAACATGCCTTGATATAAAGCAATGGGAGCAAAATAAAACAACGCAGAAAATACTGCTTGCATTACAGAGATGATGAGACCACGATGAATTACAAATTGAGATAATTTAGCTGATCTTTTGTAACTATTTCTTCCGTGCCATACTATGAACAAATATCGTTAAAATTTGATTTCTTACAATATTCAAATCAACTTACACAATAACTTTGTTAAATAGCTAAATTGAGTAATTGAAAAATCTGCTGCCAATGAAGCTTGTTTTCCTTCTTTACCGACAATACCAACACCAACATCGGCAGCTTGGATCATACTAACATCATTACCACCATCACCAATGCATAACACTCTTTTCTTGGTATATTCTTTGATTAAGCGAGTGATATCAGCTTTTTGAGTAGGAGAGCAACGACAACAAACAACAACTGGCAATAATGTCACTATTTCAATAAATTCATCGACATAGTTATCTAAGCAAAGTTGCAATGATTCGCCATCAATGACTAGACAGTTATCTGTCTTTGTACGTAAATTATCAATTTCGTCCCATGCCTCCATAGCCGTTTTAACTTTTTTATGTTAACCATAGTTATATTTCGTTTTACAAATAAACTATACTTACTTTTAGATACGGTATGAATACCTTGATTTCTTGACACAAGTTTTGATGAAATTGCAATACAAGTTGCAGTTTCAATTTTGTCCCCAGTCAACATCCAGACCTTTAAACCAGCATTTCTCATTTGCTCTAATGTATTCTTGACGCCATCTTGTAATTTATCTTCGACACCAGTTAATCCTAATAGTTCTAAATTGGATTCCAGCATAGTCTCAACAACAGACTGTTTCAACATGTTACGATCATGTAAAGATACTTCAGCTTCACGGTATTTAGTTGTAAATTCATGGTATACGACTTCTGATAAATTCTTTTTAGCAACAACCAATGTACGTAAGCCTTCTCTTGCCATATTATCGCATTCTTCATCTAGCCAATCGTTATATTGAACAATTCGAGCCATAACAGCATCAGCACCCTTCTCAAAAAAAGTAATTTCTTGATTTTGTCTATTTCTTACAATAATGCCCATACGTTTAGTTTCACTAGTAAATGGAAATATATTTAAAATATCGAAATAAAGAATTTCACCCGTTGCATCCACACGTAGTTGAATTGTATTCACATCACGATTGAATAATGTTAATCCCATATGTTCTGTCCATTTTACAATAGCAACCTCATCGGGACTTGATGCTTGGTAAGTAATATTACCATCAATACTTGTAGAAGGAGTTACATTATGGCAAAGTGCCAATGCTTGCACAATATCTCTGACACGTACAGAAATATTTCGACGGCCTTTATTCAGTTCTTGCTGTGAACCGAAAGCAGTTGCTAAATGCGTTTGAATTTCATCCATAGTATCTGAGCTATAAGACATTGTACCCATGTGTAGTTTCTTTAATTCCATATCATTTTGAGTAAGTGTTCCAGTCTTGTCTGTCAATAAGTATTCCACTCGACCAAGTTCTTCAGGTAAAGTACTAGTTCTGACAATTGTACCCATAATTTCATGATCATGTTCAATTTGACGGGCATAAACACTTTTACCCATATCTAGATTCACACGAAGACCAATTGGAATGATGGATGAAAACAGAATCAAAAATCTAAACACATAGATATACCAAACACCACGGAATCCGTTTAATCCAACCATGATTACAGATAATGCAAGAGTAACGATAAACAAAATCTAGGAATCTGTCAGTCAAGAGCTATATCAACATTCTAAAGGCAAACAAATAAAATACCTTGGCTAATTGATTGATTTCTTGATCAATCAAACCAACTTTTGTTTTGGGGTGGTTCGTATTCATAACTGCACGAGTATCTTTACCAGTATAAATGACAAAACCAATAGCTGAGCCTGATGCTAAAACTGTATTTGTCCACATTGTATTTTCAACACCTAGTGGCTCGATTTGTTCTCTACCAGTTTGAGGATCATTTACAGATATTGTCCCAACAAAACTATGAATATCCTTGTGCGGTGCATCGGCATAAACGTGTCCTTTAATGTTTAACAAATCTTGATCTGAAGGCAGTCTTTGCAAGGAAGGTATAGCTAATCGTAATTTCCAATCTGTCTCACCGTCTAATTGATCTGTTCTAATAAAACTTGCGCCAGACTCTTCAGTTGTGCGTAATAAAATCATATCTGCTGGAATTCGCTGATCTTTCATGATATGAATTAAATCACCAACTCTAATTTTTGAACTTGGGATATTCTGATTTCCAGAATTTGTTATTCTACGATATAATTGCGAATTTGCTTCTTTATCACGTTTGTAGCGTTGATAATCATCTAAGGCTTCTTTGCTGATAGTAATTAATAAGACAAAGCATAAAGGGCCAAAGTAGGTAAGAATGTAACCAATTTTTAGAGCAGGAATAAATTGCGATAATGCAACCAGTAAAAAGTATAAATTAAAGAAAATTACAAACTTGCAGTATTTGTTAGTTGAGAAACTTTGAACTCTAGAATGCATATACTTACTTGCTCAAATAGTACAATAGGTATAAATGTAATAATGTTGTACTTTTGATTGATTATGACATTAGCACAATATTTCTTCTTTTCTTTATCTAATACACAATGATGTTAAAATTCTCTTGGCACCAAGACAAAACGTGTAAATGTTTAAAAAAAAAAAAAAAAAAAAAAAAAAATTACCATCTGCTCCAAGTGAAATAGTTCTTGGTGAATACACTTTCTTCTTTACGAAATACGAAAATATAGTATTAGTGTTTTTCTTTTCTTGTTTGGTAGGCAATTGTTGAGCTGAATGAGATGACCGTCTTGGGGAACTTGCTGAAGCAGACGAATTAATCGGTGAAGTAGGTGAAGTAGGTGAATTTAATAGATTGAACGCTGCCTCTTCATCTAAAAGAGGATCTTCATCGCTATGTATTGAATCGGATGTTCGATGCTTTCTTACTTCTTGTCGATTTGAGAAAGGATTTAGTTTTCGAAGAGCTATTGGCCGAGAATCCCTAAACATCTTTTGTATAGAAAGAAAGCACAGAAAGTACCTGCGAAGCAATGCAATCTGCGTTGTACTTTTTTATTGGCAGTCCACAATATCATATGCTGCTTTTCCAAAATGTGTTGAAAAGACGAAGACGACGAGCTGCTAATCAGAATTCCGCCATGCTTCTTTTAATTTTTAAAATATTTTTACATAGCTCAAATTGCAGTTAACTACTAATTCAAAGTACAAAAATATATATTGTATTTGTACTAATTCTTGATATATTTTTTTAATTGAGTAAACACCCATTAGTACAAAATAATCCTTCGCAAACGAGTAGAAATGCTGGTGTTCAAATGTTACAATGGCTGTTGGGTTGTTTCTGCAAATTAAGGAATTTGAATTTGTTGAAAAGAATAGTGAATACTCCTTTTGTTCTACCATAACATATACCTCGTTTTGTAACCATGTTTTCTCCTACAGACCAATCCAAAAAAAAATTCATAGAAACTACAAGACTAGAAAGAGAGAAACGAGAAAAGGAGCGTATTAAAAAGCAGCAATTGGAAAATGAAACTAAAGCAGCTACAACTATTCAGACTTGGTGGAGACGAAAAGAACAAAGGTCAAAATCTCGTGTACAATGCCAAGCATGGTGGGATTCCCTTATGAATTCTAAAGAATTATCTATTCTAGATTTTTATCAACTGATGGGAGTACATTGTATAATGGCTCGGCATGGTATTTTGGCAACAGAGCCAACTGGATTAAGACGCCTTGTTAAACGCTTAACAACCAACAAATTTAAGCATAATAATATAAACATACCGTATTACACTTTAATGATTGATATGAGATATATGACCTATGCTAGAAAATATTTAGAAGTTATTATTATAGAATGTATTACTCAATGTACATCATCAAATGACACCACTTCCTTTGGACCTGAATTAACATTCTTATTGCAGTATTTGAATCCAAAAACATACATAACCAAATACACTATTGACAATGCACATCTTATCGATATTCCAGACAGAATTTTACAAAGTATTGGACAATCTATATTGAAAACGACTTTATGCCAATTCAATTTACGAGATGCATTGATTCTTTGTGTGCAAAAAATCATCAAACTAGAAGACAGAAAAGACATTGCAGAATTGAATGCTTCAAAGTTATGGTTGACTACAATGACTCGACTAACATTATACCCTATTGAACACGCAGAGTTATCTAATGATGCTTTAGATTTGAAAACAGCATCCAACTTTTTATGGACTAATACACTGGCGGTTCCTTATATTACTTGTCTTATAAATGACATGCTGGTTGATCGTTTAAGAAAATGGGCATTGAGTGCAATAACACCATATTTACTAGACTCTAATAATTTAGATTGTTTGGATCATCTAAGCGGAAATGGGAGTTTGTTTCTGTTGGCAAACTTAATTGATCTTTGGAATAACAGTAAAAATACACTCAGAACTGAACATGGCATGCAAATTGTCGAATGGGTTCAATCTTTTTTCAAGTATATTGAGCCTTGCTTTTCTGACAGACAATTGCCATCATTTCCTTATTACCATCCTGTATTCAAATGGTCTAAGGCTACATGGGGAAATAATATACCAAATGCAGTTTTTGATAAAGTAATGAGTCAGTTGGAATACGTTTGGTCTCGTTCATTTATGGATCAGATATTTGCAGATATTATTCAGTTTGATAAAAAATATACAACTATAAACAACAACAGTAACTCCAACAATATCAATAGAAATAGTAACAGTAAACTATCATTCTTGAAAAAGAATCAATCCAATAATAGCAATACTAGCAGTATTGCTCTATTTTCGATAGAAGTTGCATCAATTTTTACTATGTATATGCAACTTACACAACTTTTTAAATCATATCGAAAGGTCATATTTTATAGAATAGCATTTACTTCACATTTAATGCCTCAATTATGGAAACTGATGAATTGTTTTGGGCCCAAGGGCAACATGATTATATATTTGAATGCAGCAAAGCATGCAGATATTAACAAAGAACCGCTTGTGCAGATTTTAAAAGTTTTCTGTGAAGCATGCTCAATCGTTTTTCTGTAAGTATTTTATATAGCTTTAAGAAGGAACATATGTACTTATGCGTGGTACAGAACTCTAGATGATGTAGATATATTTACTCAACAAAAACCTTTTTCTCCATCTACTTTGATTCAACTGAGTAGCTTTCTCAATCAATTTTATTTTACATTGATTCAGCAACAAACTGAGACGCCTAGTGAACTTCCACCTGCAGCAGATTCATTCAAATCAGCTCGTCGCCTTTTGCTTCAAATTTATGATTTGGACTTGCATCATCCCTTCTGCCCACCTAATCACTGGTTACTAATATCTATTAGCACTGGTATAAAATCTTTCTTTTCCTCCTTGTTTAATGAAAACAACCAGGACTCTTCTTCGGCCGCTATGTTCTTAGCAAATCTGAAGCAAGGCGATCCTGTACCATTGCGTATTTTGCAATTAATGCCTCATACTGTATCTTTTGATATGCGGTTAAAAATATTTCGTGAGTGGGTTGAGTTGGATAAATATACCACTCTTAAGACGGCAAACAGGCACATTACGGTAAAAAGATCACAGGTTTTAGAAGAGGGCTATCAGCAATTGGTTAATTTACCAGCTTCTGCATGGAAAGGCACCATTAGGGTGTCTTTTGTCAATGAACTAGGTATACCGGAAGCAGGTATTGATCAAGGGGGCCCTTTTAAAGGTATGAGGCATTATATTTTAATATTGGCTACGCATTGACTTGATGAATGTTTTTAGATTTTCTAACCTCGATGATTGCTGAAGCATTTGAACCAAATTATGGGTTATTCAGTTCTACTAATTCAAATAGCTTCTATCCAAGCGCTACATCCAGTGTGCATGGTCGCCATCATATTCAACTGTTTGAATTTATTGGGAAAGCTATTGGCAAAGCTCTGTACGAAGGAGTATTGTTAGATGTGCAGTTTGCTGGATTCTTATTAGCTCGTTTACTTGGACGTAATGTATTTTTAGAGGAATTGAAAGAATTAGATGAAGAAGTTTGGCGTAATTTAACATTTATTAAGCATTACGAGGGTACGGCAATGATTTATTTGATTACAACATTGATAATGACAATATTAATAGGAAATGTGGAAGATTTATGTTTATCATTTGAAGCCGATGAACAAGTATTCGGTAAGGTTGAATCTTACGAGCTAAAGTTTGTAAGTAAATGGTATGACTATACAAGTAGGAAGCACTCACTTACAATTTGAGACAGAGAGGAAGAAATACTACAGTTACAAATAGTAATAAAGTAGAATATATCTACCTTATGGCCGACTATAAACTTAACCAGAGAGCAAAAGAGCAAACAAAAGCAATTATTCGAGGTTTTAGAACTGTGATTTCCGAAAGTTGGATTAAACTATTTTCACCTCCTGAATTGCAAAGAGTATTGTCAGGGGAAGACACAGACTTCGGTATTTATCTGTTGGTAATTAACTACATATAAACTGATCTCGTTCATTTCATAGATGTCAATGATTTAAGGAAACACACACAATATGATAATGGATTTTTTGATCATCATCCAGTGATTAGATTACTTTGGCAAATTGTCACTGAATTCAATTCAAAAGAAAAGAGGGCGTTTCTTAAATTTGTAACAGGATGTCCCAAACCTCCATTAGGTGGATTTGACTATTTACAGCCTCCGTTCACTATCAGGATGGTATCGATAGATTCAGCCAACATTGATAGCACAAAAATAATTAAATCATTTTTCAGAATGAATTTGAATAACAAATCTGGAAGGCTGCCATCTAGTTCAACATGGTATGTTTATGTACTTGTAGATTTTACAGCAGTAGCCTGTGTACTAAAATTTTTATATAGTTTTAATTTACTAAAACTGCCGGCTTACACAAAAAAATCGTTATTAAAAGAAAAAATTATCTACGGTAATTGCAAAAGTGCAACATTCTAAAAGTCATCCTATTAATTATACATGTATAATAGCTATTAATACAAACAGCGGTTTTGAATTAAGTTAAAAATAAAAATAAAAGGGTATTACAGATTTTATTCTCTTCTTAAATTATCTAGTCTTGCTTGTAAGGCAGCATCATCAGCAGATAAACCCTCAGTTTGAGCAACTCTCTCTGATGCAACAGGAGATGGCATGGCAGGTTCAGATTGTTTTATACCAGTAGGCACATCTGCAAGCTCCTGATTGAAACTAATTCCAATTTCATCTAAGACTTTATTAACAATTTCGTCGCTTTCTTCTTCATCTTCATCTTCTTCAAAAGCATCATCAATAGCGTCGCCCATCATTTCGTCTTTCATATCCATCATCTCACTTTCTCTTTCAAATTCCATCATAATTTTTTGTATTTGAGGTAAATTCATTTGTCTGTTCATAGATCCCATTGCTTTTGTAGCACCTTTCATGGCCTCGGCCATTTGCTGACTTGATCGTAACGTTTGAATACGTAGACCAACGGCCTGTAATTGAGTTTTCATTTGATAAAACTTCTGTACATTTCGGCGCGTACGGACCAGATCTTTAGCCATTACTTTACACGCCCCCATTTGATTAGCCTTGGCAGACTTTTTGATATCTAAAATGAGCTTCTTTTCTTGTCTTTCAAGTTTTTCTCTTTCTCGGTCAAGTTCTCGTTGGGCCTTTGTAATAGCTCTTTGATGTTGTCGAAGTAACTCGGCTGGTGTCTTTCTTTTACCAAATAAGAATTCCTATATTATTTTCGCTATTAATATTATATCATATTTTTAAGTGTTATCATATACCATTTTATTTATATTTATATTTTATTTAAGATGAAATTTAATATTTTGTTATATGAAAGGGAGAAAGAACAAAAGAAAACAAACTGTATAAGAAATTCTGTTTTAAAAGAGCGAATGGAGTAACACAAGTTTTAACATACAAATTGTAAAGTAATATCAATTGGATGAAACGCACTTAGTTGAGGACGTTGGCAATATTTATTGCATAAGATCTCACAAACACTAGATAGAGAGAGAAAGGAGATTTGGAAAAGACAAAATTAGTCTTCAGCTGAATAGTTATACTGGTGAATCCATATCAAATAGCTTCGTCCACTGGAAGTTCATCTTCTGGTTGCAGAAGTATCGCCACATCAAGCCAAAAATTGGTTTGAGAGAACAATCCACAACAGAGTAGTATGAATTTTTATGCTCAACACAGATACTATACAGGAGGATTTGGATAATAAGTCGGATTGATACAATGTAAGAACTATCGATATACTGGAGGTAGTCGAGCCAATAAAGTTGGGAGTTGCCATAGGCCGAGTAAGAGCCGTAGCTGTCTACGATAATGAGCAGAGTATAAGAACAGAGGAAGTAGACTGGAATGGTTAATATATAACCAAAAGCAATGTTTGATCCAAGGTAAGAGAAAATCATTGTAACATGAGGACGTAATATTCTCTGGATGTATAACAGATGTAGAGCTTGATTTTGATCTTCGATATCCACTTACCCTATGCCTTCATATTTACGCTTTAAGCACAAGTCGCTATACTCTGCTTTTGGCCAAGAGGTAATAATGTAATCTTGAACTATCTTCTTAATTTTTTTAAGCCATGTTAATGGTGCTGCCAACACATGTAATATATGCCCCACCTTTGAAAGTAATAAGGAGTTTGCCGCTATACGGAGGCCACGTACTGATAGACGACTCTGCCTTAGGATCCGGACATAGCGTTCTACTTTAAGTTTAATATCTTGCAGTAATCTATTCAATTGAGCTTCATGGTGATGCAGCGGATAGCCTAAGTATCGAATTGAATTATCGTTAAGAGCATCATGCCATTCTAAACCAGTCTCTTCTACCACAGGTTGCCAAGCCAAACGGGTCTTGCCAGACAGTAAAACCAATACAATCTTTGAAAATTTTACTTTAGCTTTAGAAGTCAAGTCATAAGTGTCGAGAATTTGTTGTAGAGCATATCATTCTTCGGTAAAGGATAAGAACACTTCTAGATCATTAGCATAGCTGACTGATTTAATACGAGGAGAAATAGCAGGAGTTGCAAGAGGGTTATTGTGACCTAAGTGAAGACCATAAGCCTTCAAAGTCGAGATAGGAGATACCACCATGTTCATCAATACATCTGAAATCAGTGGTGTAGCCAAAATGGTACGCAATAAGGGTTTTATGCCCAAATACCTTTTTTTTTTGTACATAAATTTACGCTCTATTAAAATAAAATTGTTTAAAAAAAGAATATATTTTATGAAAGATGAGCTATGGCTCGAGTACTATCTCCAGCAGTCGCCACCCAGGAAGAAATGAAATGAGCATTTTCAAACTTAAAATTATCAAAAACTGTAGCAGATCTCCAGTGTTCCTCTTCCATAACACATCGCCAGTGGTACTTTCATAGTGTACTAAAAACTGCACCCAGCACTTTTATGCCCAAATACCATCGTGAGGATCAACCAAAAGTTTTTTTTTTGTATTAAAATGTATCTTTATTAGCTTTTAAAGGAGGATTAAGTATATGTTTCAAGCAGGGCCAAATTACTAGCAACTTGAGCACCTGCCGAAGGAAAAAGAGAGAAAAAAAGTAAGCCATGATCCTGACGGACCATGCTGAAAACAAAGGATGATATCCAAGTGGTATTTGTTAAACAAAACTATTTTATTGTGAGGATCTTTTTTTTTTTTTGTATTAAGGTGTATCTTTATTAGTTTTTGTAAAATATTATTCTATGTTAAAAGGAAAGGCAAGCTATCAACTTGAACGTTTTTTTTTGTATGTAAATTTTGGCATTTATTAAATTAAAATTAATTGAAGATAAAAAATAAAATTCTATGAAAGAGGAGTTAAGACTGGAGTATTATCTCCAACCGCCGCCACCCAAGAAGAAATAAAATAAACATTGTCTATCTTAAAATTATGTTCTTCTTCTATAATGCATCGCCAATGGTACTTCCATAGTGTATTAAATGCAGCGCCCAGCACTACCAAAAATGGCGACACCAGTGGGACAGATGTTAAGGAACACATTGACACTAGCCCCGCCCAGATGGATAAATCCGTGGGGAAAGTGGTGTGCAATGAAAGCTATCAACTTGAACGCTTGCGGAAGGAAAAAGAGAAGATAACAGTAAACCATGATCTTGACGGACCATGTTTAGAGCAGCAGAGGATATCCAAGGCTCAGTTTACTGTGAGGACCAACCGGAGTCTGGGCACACCACACATACAATGCAAAATACACCTTCCAGTCCTATTGCATGACCAGTACCACAGTACACAATATAACCTATACCACAATTTATGCGCTATATAAAACCTTTTGCATTTTATGTAACATTTTTAAATACTAAAAATTTATAAAAGCATGTAACTATTATTGTAAACCAAATTTTTTAAATTATTAAATTTATATTTACATTTATATTTTATATTTAAAAAATAATTTTTTAATTTTAAATTTGTTTAAATTTAATAAAAATATTAATTAAAGTTAATTTTTATTTTTAAAATTTTGTTTAGTATATTTTAAAAAATTTAAAATAATTTAAAATTAAAAAATTAAATATTTTATATAACTTAATACAAAATAAAAAAAATTAAAATATATTACAATATAAAGTTTTTAAATTATATATTTTTGTAAAAATGTTATAACATATTGCTTTTATGTATTAAAAACCAAAATTAAAAAAATTTTGCTGCAAAATTTTATAATTTTATTGTTATTTTTTAACAATGTAAATTTTTGTAAAGATTTATGTAGCGCATAATTATATGTTTAGTATAGGTTAATGTAACGCTTAATTGTTTCGGTAGAGGTTTCCTATAGCTGAATTAGTTTGTTTTTGAATACGAATTCTGGGAAATTAACCATCCGTGGACGGCTCTTGCCAGTTTTTGCTCTCTTAGCTGACTGGCGATGTGTCATAGACACGGAACCTTGGATATCATCCTTTGTTTTCAACATGATCCGACAGGATCATGGTTTACTTTTTTCCTCTCTTTTTCCTTCGGCAGGTGTTCAAGTTGCTAGCAACTTGGCCCTGTCTGTAACATATAATTAATTCCCCCTCTAGAAGCTAATAAAGATACATTTTAATACAAAAAAAAAAAAAAAAAAAAAAAGCTCTCTTAACTGATAAAGACACACTTTCTAATAAAGATACACCTCGGCAGGTGTTCAAACTGGCAATTTGACCCTGTCTTTAAATAGTGTATAATCCCCCCTTAGTAAATACTATAATTAAACTATTGCTTTAGTAGAAAATATCTCCGGACGGCCACTACCATTTTATGTTGATGATGAAATTAACAACATATTCTTGACAGCATTGTTGTCTCTCTGCTACAGTGTTTTACAGTTTTGACATCCAAGAACACTGTGGCCTTTGACACCGTCCACCTTTCTCAATGAGTCTTCGTGGCATATGTTACAAATTCTTGAAGTCATGTATTCATCAATTGTAATCACCAAAA